>JAUCMT010000021.1:4222051-4252421 GCA_032357475.1 Enteromius thamalakanensis
ATCAGTAATATTGTAATGTAAGGCATTACTTTTAAATAGCAGTAACAAGTAATATATAATATATTACAGTTTGGAAGTAACTTGCACAACACTGGTGGCATCTGACACTAACCATAAAATACTGTCACTAATTCTAAAACATCTCATTTATGTGAACCAGTATACTCTATTGGCTATTGGTTTCTGCATGAGTTGCAAAATCTTACCAATAAAGAGCAAATAAAAGGCTGGTTATACAAAAATTACTTTGAAGGTTTTGCTGATGCTGACAAGTTTAACTGGAAAAAAAGTTAATATTAGATTAAAGTCATACAGAGTCTGGGTCATAAAAGGCTGTACCTTTGTCTCCTTCATCCAGTCCCTGCTTATTTTAAAAGAGAAGCTCATCATAGAGATTTTTTGTCTGGAGACAATCCCACCATGGATGGATACTGAGACATTTATAGAACTAGAAGAATAGAGTCCTTCTCTTCTATGGCCTTCTATCTTTAAAAGTAAAAAAAAAAGCAATAATGGACAGATTAGGTCTTTACATTTTAGCCATGCTATTTTTAATTCATGGACCCAGCATTGTACAAGGTATGTTTTAATATAATATTAAAATCTATTATTTTAATATTTGCATTCTTGATGTTATATATTGCTGAACAGTATTTCCACATGCAAATATGACTGGATTACGATTCTGGTTTTTTTTGTTAATTTTTTTTGTAATGTATCGTTTTTGTGATTATTTAAGGTTGTTTGTACCTAAAGCAGGGGTGTCAAACTCAGTTCCAGGAGGGCCGCAGCCCTGCAGAATTTAGTTCCAACCCTACTCCAACACATATACCATAAAGCTTTTAAATAATTTGGAGGCTCTGGACCTCCAGGAACTGAGTTTGATACCCCTGACATAAAAGGTCCATCTTGGTACTTTAAATTAAATGAAATTACATATTAATATAAAAAATAAATAAATAAATAAATTACATTTTGTGTGTGTGTGTGTGTGTGTATGAAGAAGTATGTTACAATACTACAACACACCTACTTTTAGCTGCTTCCAATTCATCCCACTGTGAACATTTTGAGTAATGAAATTAGTGAAACACAAGTAAATATGTATTTTATTTAACAAAACTAATACAATTTATTTCAGGAAAACTGCTTCACAAACAGAAAGTAGCTATTTTTTAATAATAAAAAAACAGGCAATGAAAAAATTGCAACTTTAGTTTGCTACTCTGCAAAAGTGAGTTCCATATCACACATTTTATGATATATCACATGAAGTAGAGTTCAGGTATTCTACATAGTAGGTCCTAAAACCATAAACAGGGTTATTCATTTCTAAGTTATTCCTTGCAAAACTTTTTTTTTTATTTCCTAAATTGCCTAATAAACCTAAGTGATTAAGACTTTTACATCAGCCATCTGATGCCATCTTTTGACAACATGCACATACAGTATAACATCTCTGTCGCATGTCCAATTGCATGTGCTATTAAGCAGTGTTTTGTCAAATTTTATTGCCTGAGGTTGGTCAGACAAAACCTATTATTTTCTGAGCAGGTCAGTGCACCAGTGGTCAGTTCCAGTGTAGTAATGGTCAATGCATTAATCAAGACTGGAAGTGTGATGGAACAAAGGACTGCACAGATGACTCTGATGAGCAGAATTGTCGTAAGTATCTCTAGGTGAACAATGGCTTGTTGTGTTGGCGCTTGATGAAAATGATTGATTGAAAATGCAAGGGTCATACATTTTTTTCATCTCTGTATTCTATTTTCAGCCTTACCCACCTGTAGCTCTCAGCAGTTCAAGTGCCTGACAGGAGGGGAGTGTATTCCTTTAGCATTTGTATGTGATGGAGAACCAGACTGCACCGATGGCTCTGATGAGCAAAGAGCCTGTGGTAGATTTATGTGCCTTAAATGGCAAAACTAATATTTGTTTAATATTAAATATTTAATAATAAAAATGTGAGGTGGTCTATGACCTTACTGTTTGTTTTTTCAGATGGGCAGACATGTAGCTCGGACCAGTTTACCTGTCGAGAAGGGCAGTGCATTCCCAAACAATACAGATGTGACCATGTGTCAGACTGTGTGGATAACTCTGATGAGAACAACTGCAGTAAGAATGTCTCTTTCTTCCATTCAATGAAAAGAAATGTGGCACTTAAGTAAGATTACAGACTCCTATTTATCAGTATGTAGTCATTAATATTTTATCTTCTTTTTTTTTCTTTTCTTTTTTCCTTTCAGTGAAACAGGCTTATAGAACACAAAAATTAATATGGTAGCAGTATTACCAGTACAGTTTTTATTGGTCAATATATAGTAGGCTAAAAAAAAAATAAAACATTATAAGATATTTAGAAAATTCTAAATATCATTTGAATAAATTTGTTAAAAGATAAAACATATCTAACAGATATTATTTATAGATGTTTATCATATTCTTTGAATCAAAATTTAAATTTTGAAAACTACAATTAATTGCAAACAGGCCTGTAATCCACGTCACAAAGGTCCTTTAGCAATGTTATCTTTATGAGACAAAAACATGACTGTTTTAAATGGTCCAATACACAAAAAAATCTCAAGATAAATCAGTCACCAAGGATTTGTCAGATTTTGTCATCATCAGAATTTGAAATTCCAATAACATGCATCAAATTTCCTCTGTGTTGAATCCAGATTACCCAGCCTGCACAGAAAAGACTTGTGCTAACAGCGCTTGCTACAACAACACTCAGCACTGCGACGGGATTCTAGACTGTCGAGATGGATCAGATGAATCCAATTGCAGTTGAGTGTAGCATAGTGATCAATCAGATGTCAGTAACATTTTGCTAGGTACATCATGGTCATTTCCTTTCATATTCTATGTAATTTATTCCTCAAACAGCACGGCATTGTCAGTCGCATCAGTTTGAATGTGCTAGTGGATACTGCATCCCGATGCCCTTTGTCTGTGATCACTGGGATGACTGTGGAGACAACAGTGATGAGCAAAACTGTGGTGGGTTCCACAATAAATCTAGAAACCATTCTACCAAAAAGTCATATTGTTTCTGTCGTATAAAGCACTGCTATGTTGTCTTCTTCCAGAGTATCGGACCTGTAGTGGGTCCGAGTTCACCTGCGGTAATGGACGCTGTATGCCTCAGCAATGGGTGTGTGATGGCATCAACGACTGTGGGGACTTTAGTGATGAGAATGGATGTGGTGAGATTCACCTCTCTCCTATCACCATGGAACTGTTGCAATCAGTAAAGCATATGCCAAATAAGTTAACCCTAAACATTCATACTTTCAGACCCAGGTATCCGAGACTGTTACCCTGGTGAATGGCCATGTCCAGGCTCTTCAATGTGCGTTCCCATAAACAAAGTATGTGATGAACATCCTGACTGCCCCGGTGGAACAGATGAGACCAATAGTACAGCACATCTGACCTGTGGTAAATTAAAATAAATGTTATTAGTTTTCGTTTTGATCAGCATGTTACTCATAAATTTTATCTTGAGCAAGTACACAATGTATTTATTAGATGCCAGTACATCTATAACGAATCTAAACCCTCAGTATTACAAGTCAATTTAAAGTAGTGCATTTTGTTAAGTGCCCAAGATACAAGAAACTGTCTCTTTTGTAGATTTGCACCAGTGTTCTGCTTTGAGCTGTGAGTACCGCTGTCATCCCAGCCCACAGGGTGGAGCGTGCTATTGCCCCGATGGCTTCACTGTGGCCAATGACAGTCGCACTTGTGTGGGTAAGTGCCACAAGACCCATTAATTATTTCTATCTGGACAATGTCACATCATGCTAGAAGAATAATCGTGAAAAATGTGTGTTCCTTAAAGATCATGTATTTTTTTTATTTTAAAAAGCGTTTTTACTATAACAGCCACAATGATTAATTCATTGTGAAAAGTGTGGTTTATAGTGTGTCTTTCTTCTGCTGTTGCACTGTTGAACAGTAAAAATTGCCACGGTACATTAATAAGCAAAGAAATATAGGCAAAAAGAAAAGAAAATTCAATGTTATGAAAAGGTGAAATCCTAATTTCTCAATAAAGTATTACCTTATGCCTCATTACACCTAATCATTGTTGCTTTTGAAATTATTTTTAAGGTGTTGTAGTTTTCATTTTTATTGGTTATGCAGCTCTGACTAATCAAATTGCTGAACAAACGTTGAAATGTTGATCATATTTTATGATCAAGTCAGACCTGACTTGCAGCTTATTTGATTAGAGACATGTATGTAAATGTATATGTGTATATTCTATATATTTATTCCAAACTAAGACAAGAATTTTCAAGAAAAAAAATATAGACCTTTGGATGAGAGCATTTTTAGTTAGATCAGGACAACTGAAATGAGTCATGTTGTTGACCCATGTATGTGTTTAATCCTCAGACTATGATGACTGTAAAATTTGGGGTATCTGTGATCATTTCTGTGAGGATCGTCCTGGCACGCATCATTGCAGCTGTGCAGATGGATACTTCCTGGAGCAGGGTCATGTCTGCAAGGCCAATATTTCAGGTAAAGGCATTTATGTGCTAAATGTGTGTCAAACATAATTTGTCATTAGTGGTATTTGTTGATGTGAATTTAATTTCGAAATCTTTCCAACATTAATATGAATCTCATTAAAAGCCTTAGTTAACCATTGGCACCGGGCATATTTTCGTATGTTACTGGCTAAAAAGCAATTTAGAAAGAAAAGTACAATTTAATATACTTATAAAGTATTTTGCTATAAAAAATGCACAATTATTTTGTTTGTTGCATTTGCTTGTGTTTTTTTTCATGTGTGTGTGCTTTTCACTGCTGCCCGCCATACAAATGGCTTCACTAGATAACCAGTGTACTATGATGCAGATAAAAATACAATTGTTTTCATTGAACACAGCATTTTAACTAATGTTATCAATGGTTTATTGCAATGTCCCTTGTCCTCTTTTTCCTTACAGGTGGCTTACCACAGCTGATTTTCACAGATGGCCGTGATATCAAGATAGCAGATATACATGGGCGGTTTGTAAGGCTTCTGGTCCAATCAGATGTTAAAGGCTATGCTGTGGGTGTTGGTTACAACTGGTACACTCAAAGGGTCTTCTGGACAGACACAAATTCTCAGAAGGTTTGTAATGGTTTATAGTGTGAAATTACATTGGACATATGAAACTAGTTAAATGAAAAACATATATAACATGGATCATATTTATATATATAATCAATTTATTTTACAGGTTTATTCCATAAATTTTGATGGTAGTGAAAAGATAGAGGTGCTGTCTGAAGCAGTACACAGTGCCCAGAATCTAGCTGTGGATTGGATCAACTTTAAGTTGTACCTTGTTGAGGAACGTGTGGAGAGAATTGAAGCATGTGATTATGATGGAGGAAACCGTGTCACACTGATCGCAGAAAACTTGGTGACCCCTCATGGGCTAGCTCTGGACCCAACAGTGGGGTCAGTACAGTATCTTTGTAGATGTCAATCACTGTTTTTTAATGGAATATTGAACTCATCTACTTTTGGTCTAACTTGTCTTTTACAGATACATGTTCTTCACAGACTCTGGCTATAACACAGATGATGTTAAACTGGAACGAGCATTTATGGATGGCAGTAACCGGTTTGAGCTGGTTAAGACCAGACTGGGTTCCCCTACTGGAATCTCCTTGGATTTGGTCACCAAGAGGGTTTACTGGACAGATAGCCATTTTAACCTGGTTGAGACTGTTACATATAGTGGCTTGGAAAGGTATTGTACTCCAAAAAACACCAATTAAAAGCTTTCCAAAACATGCGTCTCAGTGGTTCTCAAGCCTATTAGAAAGCCTATAAATTTATTGAAACATTCTAGACATTTCCAAATGGCATTAAATAGCATCAGTCCCAATGTTATCCCAATTTTAAGTGTTATTTCAAGAAATTTAAATTAATTAAAATCATTTCCTTGGACATATTGATGTTACATTTATAAAACTTATTTATAGATATGTTAAGCTAAATATATAAAAAAATATTTTATCAGGTAGAAAGAAAATCCATATACTGAGTATTGTTATGGATAGTTGCAGGCCTTCTAGTCAAAAAGGTTAAAAAATCACTGATATAGTTTTTTTTCTTCATTAAATACTATTTTTACATTTATATTTGTATTATCAAATATGCCACTAGGAAAACAGTGTTGAATGGCGGTCATCAGGTCCCCCACCCATTCGGGATTTCGGTATTTGAGAACCATGCCTTTTTCACAGACTGGGTCAAGATGGGTGTGATTCGAACAAACCGCTTCAATGGCAGTGACCCAACGTTTCTCTACCGCTCTACAAACAGGCCTGGACAAATTGTGGTTTCCCATCCATCTCTTCAGCCCTTTGGTGAGACAAAGTTTATTGTTATAATGCAAACTGTCTTTTTGCTGAGATGTCTCATTTGCTTTTATATCTAAACTTTGTTGTTATTGAAAAGTTGATACAGACTTGTAGAGGAGAGAATATAGAATTTAGAGGGTTTAGACTCTTGCAGAAAGAATGTGGGTGGATTTTTGATCTTAAAAGTCTACACCCTCTTGGTATGAATGAGGAAAAACATTATTAAACATTATTCTAATCATTTAAGGATTTTACACTCTTGCACCTTGGCACTTTTTTTGCATATTTAGAGACCTCTGAGTAATAAATGATATGAGGCTTTTTGGACAGTTTGGATGAGTGTGGATCTTTTTTTTTATAATGCAAAATGTGAAATACTTACAAAATATGAACAAGCAAGATACATTAAATACATAATATCCTGACCCTTTTCTGAATGCAGTGATAAACCCATGTGGCAGACACAATGGTGGGTGTCAGCAAATTTGCCTTCTGAGTCACCGAACTGACAACGACGGGCTGGGTTACCGCTGTAAATGTCGCCTAGGATACGACCTTCAGGATGATCACCACACTTGCTTCAGTGAGTAAGACAGCCTGCCTGCCAAACCATGAAACTCACTGTTATTGAATTACATGGTCATATTCCATGGTCATATACTGGGATGTGAGAGTATATTTAAGCATTGAAGATTTTTATTCTGTTTCAGCTGAAGCAGATCCTCTGAAACAAACATGTTTTCCCTTTTAGAGATTAGAGATTATTTGCTGGTGGCAAGTGCACAAGCAGTCAGGGGGATTCCTCTTAACGTTTCTTCCCAAGAGGATGTCACCCTGCCACTTGCTGGCATGGCCCAATCCTTCTCTGGTTCTGGAGTGGAATATGACGCATCAGTGGAGACTGTGTTTTACAATGACCGAATGCGACAACTCATTTACAAATCACCCATCAATGGAACCAGTAAGTGGAAACACATAATTTTCTTCTTTTCTTTATTTGTTGCTGTTTTTTTAACAGCACTAAACTGGGCAAGTACCACCTTTGATTAAATCGAAACAGCAATGTTAGAATTAATCAGAAATTACAAATACTGTTATAACTGGGAAAAATTAATTTCAGAAATGTGAAAATTTCTTTTAATAAAATATTCATACATTTTTGGATTAATTTGAAATGTTTATAGCAAAAATAAACTTTGAAATTACAAATATTTATAAAGTAAATAAACAGAATAACATTTTATCAAAAAAAAAAAAAAGGGGGGGAGCATTCCACAATTCCACAATTATCACAGTTTGAGGAACACTGGTTTAGTTGTGTTCTAAATTCACTGTGTAACACAAATGAGTTAAACTTTAAAAACAATTTTAGAGAAGTAGAATTTATTTTCCTATAAACTAAATCTTTTTCCACTAAACATGGTTCTTTTGTCATTTCTCAGATCATGAGATCCTGACAGGTTACAGAGTGGGCTCTGTGGAGTCGATGGCATTTGATTGGACCTCTCACATCCTTTTCTGGACATCCAGCACTTATCGCACCGTCTCTGCTTTTAAAGTAACTGATGGATCAAGACGGGATATTGTTCAGAACTTAAATTACCCCCGGGGCATTGCTGTTCACCCTAGTGCAGGGTATGAAACATCATGGCCAAGAGTACATCATTTAGAATACAGCTTTGTGTTAAACAAAATAACTATAGCATGTCCTGTAAATACAGAGGAACATAATTAGACATAAGACCCAAATAACAGTAGCTCTTTACATTTGAACAGTAACTGGACAACTGGACAACTTTGTTTTGTTCATTAGATACCTCTTTTGGTCTGATTGGTACCGTCCAGCTGTGATCACCAGAGCATATACAGATGGAAGCAATGCTGTTCCACTAATCAACTCAACACTCGGCTGGCCTAACGGGCTTGCCTTAGACTACCTGTAAGAAGATCATTTTACAATCAATAGGTTCCTGTACCTATACACTTTGATTTCTCACTTTGAGTTCTGTGAGATGTTTAATAAATTTCTATTGTGCTTTGGCCAGAAGACACCTTTAAAAACAAAAGCTTATTTTTGTGCTCAATAGGATGGATAGGCTGTATTGGGTTGATGCGCAGCTAGACCGGATTGAGCATGTGAGCATTGATGGGCTAGATAGACAGGCCTTTTCAAGTATTGGACAAATCACTCATCCTTTTTCACTTACAATACATGCAGGTTGGCACTTCTGTATTTCTTCATTCTTCACATGGCCATTATGATAAATATGTTAGGATAAATTATTAACTAAATAATTTTAATCAAGTTTTTCCACTGACTGATCTGCCTTCACCATATTTGTTAGATCATCTGTTTGTGTCAGACTGGAGAACAAATTCTGTTTTTCGAATGAGGAAGAGAGATGGTGGAGAAAATATAGTTCTACGAAAGGGCATCTCAGGTGTAATGAACGTTAAGGCCTACTCAGCTGATCTCCAGAACTGTGAGTCACACAAAATAGCTGCTGTGTTTTTATCCAATAATATAATTCTTTTAATTATCTTTTGTTTTCTTTTTTTGTGATGTCAGGACAGTTGCATTAACTTAAATAAAATAAACAATAAAATATTTAAATGACTTTTAATTCAGAAATTAAACACATGCTTGTCATGGAAGAATTAATTTTTATTGTATTTTTGAATAATTTAATTGAGCCCTGTACTTGCTAGATGTAAGGTGTTATTTGTCAAAGAAAAGGATAATCAGCTATTATAATCTCATTGCTGTGTAAAGTGCTCCAGAGCAGATGCAATATGGTTCAAAACGGCCGCTGCAGTCACTTCTGTTTCCCTACGCCTGCGTCCAACCGTGTGTGCGGATGTCCCTATGGAATGAAACTGCAGGAGAACCAGAGAGACTGTGTGAAGGATGATACTGAGCCCCCACCAGATAATAACTGCGGAGACTATGCCTTTCCCTGCGACGGGGGTCGCTGTGTGCCGAATTCTTTCCGCTGTGATGGTGTGAATGACTGTGCGGACAAGACAGATGAAGCCAACTGCACAGATCCAGGTGTGTATTTACATATGAGTGTGCTTGAGCACCATCTAAAGACCTGTCTATGAACATCTTCTTTCAACTTTTTAATCAGGCACAACCTGCTCTCCATATGCCTTCACCTGTGGGAACAAGCACTGCATCCCGGCTAGTTGGCGCTGTGATGGGCATGATGACTGTGGTGATGGAACCGATGAAGATAACTGCCCCACGCGTGTTCCAACCACCTGCTCGTCCAGCCAATTTGCTTGCGCCAACGGAAACTGCATCCCAAAAACATGGGTGTGCGATGCCTTCAATGACTGTAGCGATGGTTCTGATGAGAGACAGTGCAGTGAGTACTAAAGAAAATACATGAACAAAGTTCAGTGAATATGAAAAAATGGCCATTGGCAAAGACAGTTTCATGACAAAATTCTCAGAAGTTTACCCCTAGAACTGCCTACTGTACGCACACAAATATGACACAGTTAATTTTATCCACTCTTATTCTCTGTTCTCTCCCAGATTCCACTATAACCACCTGTCAGCCTGGCTTTTTCCTGTGTCCAGATCATCGTTGTATATATAACTCATATGTCTGTGATGGAGACCAGGATTGTTTAGATGGATCTGACGAGAAGGACTGTGGTAAGGCGATGATTTCGTTTTAATTTGAAGTACTTGCAGCCATGCTTGCCAGAATCTTACCGTAAAAATGCAATAGCAACATCCTAGGTTTCAATAACTAATAGAATGTTACAATATGAACGTATTAAGGCATTGAAATCTGCATTGTACCTTTGTAATACACTGATAACCACCAACAGCAGGTTGTGATGAGAAATTCGCATGATGAACCAAAACCTATCACAAGCAGCTATTAAATATAAAAATATATAGAAGGTGCAAAGTGCCATTCACACAAACAATAAACACCATGCAATAAACTTTCATTTCACAACATTGTATGCAACAAGCAAACCCTAATGAACAAAACCAATGACAAAAAACTAAGAAGAAACAGTTATTTCAACCACAACAACAAAAACCCATACAATTTCAAAAGTAATGCAGGGAATTCTGGGAATGTCAATTCATGGTTATTCACTTTAGATAATACATTCTGTTTCACTTTCAAAAATTGTAGGCCTATACTGCCATGAATGCACATGTAATGTTCACCCTATAATTGATAACTTAAAACCTATTGATTAATTGAAAATGTCTGATTAATCGAAATCACTGGACCTTCTGGTGACAATGACAGAATTCAGTCTGTTGATGTGCAGGAACATCCCCAGAACCCCAGCCCTTGCTCATGTTCACCTGCGTTCACTTTTGAGAGCAATGGCCACATCTCAAAATCCAATCACACTACAGAAGCTTTCCGACACTGCTCTGATTCCCAGCATTCAAATGCTCCGGCTCGCTATGTAATCTTCGGCAGCTGGTTCCAGTAAATCTCTGCCAAAAGAGAGAGAGCGAGAGAGAGCGACTGCACACACTCCAAAGCAACCAATACACACATACATTACAAATAACAATATAATACATGGCCATGCAAGTAAACAAATAAATAAATGCAAATAATAAATTATAGAACACAATCAACACAAAAAAACAAGTCCCGGCTAGGCATGGGCCGGTATGAGATTCTGGCGGTATGATAACCTTGAATAAAAATATCACGGTATCACAGTATTATAATTACTTCTCTACAATGTTAAATTTAAATGTCTGGGTAAAAAAAAACAATTATTTTTCCCAACTAAACACAGTATATTTTATTTTAGGAAACATATAGAACATACAGAAGAAAGTTTCATATTTCTAATAACACTGTACTGTACTCAAACGCAAACATGGTGAAACCTTCAAATATTATGTTGTATCTATTTACAAGATTAAAGATAAAACATTTTGAAATTAAAGATCTAAAAAAAAAATTATAAATATCTATATGGTATAATTTTTTTTTGTTTTTTTGTTTTTGTTTTGAAACCGTAACTTTTTCAAACCGCAGTAAACCTTGAAACGGGTTATCATCCCATGCCTAGTCCATACATTATTTTGTTAGTAGTTTGTTACACTTGAATGGACATCGCAACATGAAAGAAAATATCTGTAGCTAAACTTCTGTTTCATGATTATTTTATTTATCATAAATGTTATGTGTTTTGGGTAGAGTACTCCTGTGCAACATATGAGTTTGCATGTGCCAGTGGAGATCAGTGTATAAGTCTGAGTTACCGCTGTGATGGGGTTTATGACTGCAGGGACCACTCAGATGAAAGCAGCTGTCGTAAGTTATATGTGTTTAGAAGTCCTCTTTTTAGCTATAATTCTCTTTTCAGCTTAATTCAGTTTTTGTAGTGAACTGTCACTTTTGGAGAAAAAAAAAACAGATTAGGATAATGTTTTAGGAAGTTAATAAGTTTTTTATATTTCTATTAACTGATGTAAGGCACATTTAATCTAATAGGGTGCATAACAGGACCTGATTTTTATTTTTACCCTATTTTAATTGTTTTTTAAATGTTTCGCAAGTTTGACAAATTTCACAATATCTAAATACAGTACATTTTAATGATAAGCATTAAACATCAAAATAAATAAAAATAAGTGTATTGTTGTTTAGTTATTGCTGATCATTGGTCCAATGTATATACTAGTTTTAATAACAGAATATGGTATTATGGCATAAATATCATATTTTTTATATGGAAAGAACTGTATATCTACTTTGTAATAAATTTTTGCATTATTAGCAATTAGTGTTAATAAAATAATTATAGTGATGACTAATATCAAGTATTCTATTTGCAGCCACACGTGGGCCAGGTCTGTGCCATGACAATGAGTTCCAGTGCCAGGTTGATGGATTCTGCATTCCAAAAACGTGGGAATGTGATGGCCATTCAGACTGTGAGGACGGCTCTGATGAGCACAATGGCTGCCCACCCCGAACCTGCAGTTCTTTTCAGTTCCAGTGTGCTAATGGAAACTGTGTGCCTCAAAGCTGGGTTTGTGATGGGGATAACGATTGCAGGGATATGAGTGATGAAACCAACTGTCCCACTCCACCATTCAGCTGCCCATCAGGTCAGTGGTTGTGTCCCACAGACCAGGTGTGCATCACAGAGGCTCAAGTGTGTGATGGCCAGAAAGACTGCCCCAATGGAGCTGACGAGTCTCCCCTCTGCAGTAAGTACTGCTGTTGAAGACATGTTGTATTGCATGCATGTATTAGTATCTTATCTCTTTCTTTCTCACTGTTTGCCATATTAGATGAAGATGACTGTCAGGTAAATAACGGAGGTTGCAGTCATGGTTGTATTCAGGGTCCATTTGGGGCTCAGTGTACGTGTGAACCAGGATTCCAGCTGCTGAATGATTCAAAGACCTGCGATGATATAAACGAGTGTCTGATCCCTGGATTTTGCAGTCAAACCTGCTATAATGAGCGTGGCTCCTTCCGATGCTACTGCCAAGATGGTTACCAGCTGGAGCCTGATGGCCGTACATGCAGAGTCACCTGTAAGCGTTATCTCTATCACTTACACATTAAACATGACTGACCAACACTAGTATAACATGAACTGCATTTCAAGTAAAATGGTTTTAATGGTACATGTAGTTCACACAGTTCCAACTAACACCAATTTATTTTAATACTTAAAGAATTAATCCAACGAATTTTACCATTAATCACTTACTCCTGTGTCGTACCAAACCTGTTAAAGCTTTGTTTGTCTTCCGAACACAATTTAAGATATTTTAGATGAAAACCATGAGGCTTGTGACTTTTCCAATGACTGCAAGGTTGGGAAAAGTATGGAAAACATTGTCAGAATACTCCATCTACCATAAGTGGTTCAACTGTAACATTATGAAAACAAAAATAATGACTTAATTCAATGATTCATCATGATAGCATCTCCTGGACGTACATAGTATAAGCAGTTCTGTGTTAGCAGCAATGGAAAGGATATGTGTTCTACTGTACTCTTTGGCTTTGATTTGTACAAAAACAGAATATGCTTCCATTGTGGCTGACACAGAACTGTGCAATGGTAACATTACTGTGAAAAAATCATAGAATAAAGTCATTTTTTTTGTTTTTTTCCGGACAAAATGTATTCTTGTAGCTTCATGACATTACAGTTGAACCACTGATAACAGATGGTGTATTCTAACAATGTTTTTCATACTTTTCTTGACCTTGACTGTGCAAATTGTATGGCTGACAATGGCACAGTCGTCAGGCCTCCCAGTTTTCATCCAAAATATCATAAATTTCAAAGCTTTTATGGGTTTGGAACGGCATTGGGGTAAGTAATTAATGCAACATGTTCATTTTGGGGTAGAGTAACCCCTTAAAAGTAATAAGTATTATAAGGACTCAAGAATAGTAAAACCTGAAATCTGTAAGAAAATTTGTAATCTGCTCCAGCTCCAGGTGATGCTTTACTTCTGGTGGCCAGACGCAGTCAGATCAGTGCTAACCGCATCTACTTCAGGCCACCCCTTATTATTCCTGTTGTCAGTGGCACAAGCATTGTTGCTGTAGACTTTGATAATGTCAATAAACGAGTCTACTGGGGTGATTCATCTGAGAAAATGATCTATAGTTCTTTCCAGAATGGCACAGACAAAAAACAGGTAACTACAAAGAAGAAATGAAAGTCTAGTTATCTTAAGATGGCTTATGCATTTCAGTTTTTGCAGACATTACTTGTGTTCATTAACTACAGTTTGGGATTGATTTGATGATGCTGGAATGTTAGGTGTTCTCCTCCGGTCTGATGGTACCTGAAAGCATAGCAGTGGATTGGGTGGGTAGAAACATTTACTGGACTGACTACGTCATGGAAAACATTGAAGTATCTACTCTCGACGGCCGTTTCCGGAAGGTTTTGATTACCAAAAATGTGACCAGCCCTCGTGGATTGGCTCTTGACCCCCGCAACCAGTATGTACATTAACTTACTTATTTGTTTCTATTTTGAAAGAGTGTAACAGTAGTTTGCTGTAAAAGAATTAGTTTACCTATTATCATCAATTACTGTCATTATTTAGCCTCCTGTTGTTTTAAATCCATAGGACTTTTGTTCATTCACTTTTATTCAGCAGAAATGGCATATAATATGGTAAACATAAGCTCAATTAAATTTAACCGACTAATGCACAAGAACAAACCTCATTAGTTCTTGTGTAAGTGAATGATTCTTGTGTGTCAAGCAAGCACATGTGAGCTTCTGTTGACTATATTTAATGCAATTTATGCATGTGTGTGGTTTATATGTAAAAACAAGCCTAAATTGAATCTGTTCATTATATAAAGTGATCATGTCTTCAGAAGACTTGATTACACCATCATATGGATTACTTTTACAATCTCTTCATGAATTTCCAAAAACAATATTTTTAATGTAAGGACTGAAATGTTTTAGGTTTGATTGATTGGTTAATTGATTGATTGATTTGCTTTAAGAAGATGAAGAAAAGTCTTTTGGGCTTGGAAAAACATAAGGATGTGTTTTTTCTGTGGGTGAAATGTTGTTTTAAGATAACTTAGGTTTTTAAAGGTCTTATATCATAAAATTATAATTCCTTCTGTTTTCCTCTCAGCACCAATGTAATGTTCTGGTCAGACTGGGGTCAGAACCCTCGAATAGAGCAGGCTAGTATGGACGGATCTGCAAGAAGAGCAATTGTCACTAGCAAAGTATACTGGCCCAATGGACTTACACTGGATTACACAACTAGAAGAGTATACTTTGTTGATGCCTACCTGAAATATATTGACTACTGTGACTATGATGGCAAAAACAGGCATCAAGTCTTTGCAAGTGACATGGTAAGCATTTAAAGTCACTGTTCAAAATCCATCTATATTTTACATGAAATATAAGGCTCAGTGTGGTTTACCTAATGCTTTTTTTTTACTCATACCTCCTACCATCTCTGTTGTCTGCAGGTTCTTCAGCAACCCCATGGCATAACCATTTTTGAAGACAACATATACTGGAGTGACCGCTACACAAGCCAAATCATGAGGACTAACAAATTTCATGGAGGAAATATCACCACCCTTCTGACCAGTGTGTACCAGTGCATGGGTATCGCCATGGATCACCGCGTCAAGCAGCCTTTAGGTTAGGCTTTCACACAGATTATTAATGAAAGGGGTATCTTTTTTAGTTGACTAACATTGTCTGTTGGATCCCATACAGGACTTAACCCCTGTGAGAATCATCCATGCAGTCAGCTTTGTCTGCTATCAGTCTTAAGACCACGATACTACAGGTGTGACTGCCAGTCTGGCTGGACCCTTGACAGTGATGGTCGTACTTGTATTAAAGGTCAGAGTCGTGGCAAAATAAGCATGTGATAATTGACTTCTCAAGGTCTAATGGCCTTCCACTTAATGACTTAATGATGCTGTAATATTCTTTTTCTAGATGACACACCATTCTTGATGGTTGTCAGAGATACAGTTATTATGGGAATTCCTCTCAACCCCAATGACACATCCAACAATGCCATGGCACCAATTTCAGGCATCACACAAGGCCGAGATATTGATTTTGATGATCAAGAACAGTTTGTTTACTGGGTGCAAGGCTCTGTAAGTTAATAAGACAATTTCTTAGAACATTGTTTTAGAATTAACCTTTTTTAATTAAGCCGTTTTGATGTATAGTGCTTTATTGTTTTGAGCTTCACGTTATTTCTATTTTCTTGTGTTATATTTACATGTATTTTTTTTATGAACCCAGATCTTCTGTATACCACAACAAATGCCATTCTGATTTAAATTAGCAAAGCAAAATAATACTGAAAGATTGTGAAAATGAAAATGGAAGAAATAAATCTTGATTAAAAAAAAATTAAAAAGAGACAAATACAATATAATTGAACCAAATAGAACTGTTTAACATGAAAATATTGTTGCTTTTTTCCCAGGGTTCAATTTATAGAAGCAAGACAGATGGGGCCAATCGTACACAGTTTGCGCCAGCTGCAATCATTGGTTCCCCCTCCGGTCTTGCTTTTGATTGGATAACACGAATCATGTACTACACTAATCCTACTGTTAAGGCCATTGAGGTGAACAACATTTCTTCACACATTAACTCACTGTAACGCACAGCATATATGATATATCAGTTCATTTTAATTAAGTTATTAATACTAATTTTTTATTGAGTGTCTTTTTTTTTTGCTCATCTTCCCACAAAAGGTCATTAGGGTTGATGGATCTCAACATTACAGAAAGACAATCATCACAAACACAGGGAAACCAGAGGGAGCTGGAGAGCCAATAGGAATAGTTCTTGATCCAGCCAGAGGGTGAACACTTTTTGTGACTTGTATACATTTGTCCTGCAATAATTAGTTATTATGTTAAGTTATTAATGTACTGTGATTGTCCACTTATCACGCAGGACACTGTTCTGGACTGACAGAGGTTCAGATAGTGGAGTTCCACCAAAAGTGGCAAGTGCCGACATGGATGGTGGAAACCTCAGAAACCTCTACACTAACAACCTGGGCAATGTTGAGTTCATCGCTGCAGATATAGAGGCCATGAAAATCTACTGGGGTGTCCCTCAAACTGGGATGGTGAGAAACATATTTGTTCATAAAGCTTCATGTGGAAATAAGTAAATATCCACTTTCCTGGCTTTTAAAGGGGTCATAGGACAATGCTAAAAAGAACATTATTTGTCATTTAATTTAATGTAGTGTGATTCAATGTGGGTCTTTCTGAAATGGGTAGATTTTTATAAAGCTTGTTGTTCTAAAAAAGCGAGGTGTGCTCTGATTGGCCAGCAATTCAGTGTGTTGCGATTGAGACTGCAGAAAACCACCCTGTTTGTTTTCTTTAACTAGTTACTATTGTGAGTGCACACAAATAATACATTTTATATATCTTAAACTGTGTTTTTTTGAGAAGGTAAACCTGATCAAACATTTTCTTTACTCACAGTCTTGGTAGAGACAGTTTTTTCTCTATTTAAGACAAAACAAACAAACTTAAATTTACAAACATAAAATGTTCCAATCATGTTCCTAAATAAACTTAATAAGGAAACAAAACAAAATACAATCACTTTTCCATAAAAAAGAAATTGAATTAATAGCCTACATTCTAAAAACATATAGATTATTTCTAACAAAATAAGTTAAAAAGGTAAGAAATTTTTCTTAACTTTTTATAAAGAAAATGTCTTTGGGTTTGATACATTAGCAACTTTAGGGATCTTATCTATGCACTTACAGCTTGTAACACCCCAAAGAGAAAGGAAAACTTGAAATTGCATCATATGACCTCTTTAACTTCTCTGTGATTGGTAGATTGAATGTGGAACCATGGATGGTAAAAGCAGGGTGACCATCGTGAGTGGCCTGTCTCACCCCTGGGGCATTACTGTGTACCAAAACTACCTTTACTACACCGACCTTGACTATGAGGTCATTGAGAGAGTTGACAAAAACACAGGCGCAGACATGGTAGTGATGAGGAGTGGCATGGCAGGGGTGCACTCACTCAAAGTGCATGCCAGAGACAGTAAGTAAAGCATTACAGTTTGCACTTTACTTTAAATAAAAGATAATTTGACAGGAATTGCAAAATGTCATCTGTGACTATGACTTAAATATTCAGTATAGTGTTCATTACAAAATGTTTGATATCTACATACCAAAACTGGCATTTGAGAAATATCAGTAAGTAATCTTACTAATGCATTTTATCAGTGAAGACAATCACAATTTAAGACAAAAGTGTAATCTTCTGGATTTTAACTTTTGTTAAAAATCATTCACTATGTTTTGTTTACCATCAATTATTTAAATCTAGACTCTGCTGGCACTACCAATGCTTGCAGTACGGACAACGGAGGCTGCCCTCACCTGTGTCTGCCAAAACCTGATGGACAAAAGACATGCGCTTGTACCACAGGTTTTATCCCATCTCAAGATGGGTCTCACTGTGAACAGTATGACTCTTATGCTATAGTGTCCTCTTCCAAATCCATTAGAGGATTCCATATCAACAGCTCTGACCACTCTGAGGCCATGGTTCCTGTGGGAGCAAGTAAGTATTGATTACAGTATGCTAAACAGTTTGATTTCTGTTAGAGAGGTAGTAAATCAATTAAATGTAATATTTTACAATTAATAACTGTAAAAAATAAATAAATGTTATTATGTGATATAGCATTTTTTACAAAAAAAAAAATAACCTGCTTTTATTCTGTAGATACTTACTCAGTTCTCAGCAAGCTGGATATGCACATTGCCTCTGGGTTCCTGTACTGGATTGATAACAGCACCTACTCATCCTACAGAGGCATTTACAGGACAAAGACAGATGGCTCACGCTATTCTACTGTCATCAGTCAGCTAGGCACTGCAAGGATTCAGGGCTTGGCAGTAGATTGGATTGCAGGTAAGTGAATGTGAATGTGACCATGTGAATGTGACCATGTATACTGTGAAATTGGGTTGTATGTGTTAATATTTCAGGCTGATTCTTTTCTTTTTTTATGTCAGGGAACTTGTACTTCACTAATGCGTATACCTCTCAAACATACCTTGAGGTGTTACGTCTGAACACAAGTGTCCAACTTATCCTGCTGAAGAGTTCAGTGGATCGTCCCCTAGATCTTGCCGTCAGCCCTAAATTGCGTCTCCTCTTCTGGACTGATGCTGGCCAATCACCCAAGATTGAGAGCGCCCTTTTGGATGGTACAAATCGGACAGTTATTGCCTCTTCGAGCCTGTCATCTCCCCGAGGATTAACAGTCGATTACACCAGTGACTTCTTGTACTGGGTTGATGACACACTGGATATGATTTCCCGCATGGCGTCTGATGGTTCTCAGCGGCAGATTGTACGTTACGGTAGTCGTTACCCTGCACCATACAGTGTAGCCATCTTTGGCGAGTACATGTTGTGGGTGGATCGCAAATTGGGCAAACTGTTCCAGGCCAGCAAGAGTCCTGTAAATACAGACACACCAGAGGTGATCCGAGATGGTATTGATGATCTGACAGACATTGGAGTGTTTGACTCCCACATTCAGCCCACTTCTGCCAACCTGGTGGGTTTTAACCCATGCATAGAGGACAACGGGCGATGTCAACAGTTTTGTTTTGCAATGCCTGAGCAGCAACAGCCCAAATGTGCCTGTGCCCATGGTTCTCTGCTCAGCAATGGTGTCTCATGTGGCTTTGGACTGGATGAGTACCTGATCTTCACCACAGATTACACCATGAACAGCATGAGGCTGGACCCAGAAGACCACAGTACCCCATTTCCCACCTTTATCTTGGGCTACGGTGTTTTAGCCACAGAGTTTGACTTCCAGGACAAGAGAGTGTTCTTTACCCAGTATGTGGGTTTAGGCAGGAGTAAAATAGGATACATTCTAACCACGAGCAGCACTAGCCCACCAATCACCATAGCAAGTGGTAGAGTCTAAATCTTTAATATTATCAGAATGACTAAGAAGAAACCATCCAATAACAATGTTAAAGTGTTCTCTGCTTTCATTTCATCTGTTAGATCTGGATGATCCTGAAGGTCTGGCTTATGATTGGATCCACAAGCGTCTTTATTTCACAGATTATTACAATCGGAGTGTGCAGTCTATGGGAATAGATGGCCAAAACCGTTCCTTCATTGCACATGGTGACCGCCCCAGAGCCATTGTTGTGGATCCCTGCTATGGGTAAAAACTGTTGACACTTAAAATTCTGAGTTAACAGAATATGGGTTATCTTTTTTCCATATTTCACTCTTTTCATTAGGGCTGCATGATTCATTGAAAAATTGAAACCACAATATGGCTTTGTGTGATTATCCAATTGCAATGTTAGTGATTTGTATTTCTGACTAAACCATCCGGTTTGTCCTGATTTAACTTCTCGGACTATAACTGCAAGCATAAAAAATAACTCTTTTTCAACTTAGTTTTTTCTGTCACTATTTTCTGTTCACATTTTGTTTTGTTTTTTACCTTAATTACAAAATAAAATAAAACTTAAATGTTTCTGTGATGTTTAGTTAATCACTTTCAAAATGATAAATTTTGCACAGCTTTAAAAAGGCTTGGTTTAAAATTGTTAACATTAGGTTAATATAAATATTTTGCTTGCTCAGATACCTGTACTGGACTGACTGGGGATCCCCTGCTAAAATTGAACGAGCCACACTGGGTGGAAACTTCCGGATCCCAATTGTAAACACAAGCCTCTCTCAGCCTAATGCTCTATCTTTGGATTATGAGGAACGACTGCTGTATTGGGCTGATTCAACATTGTGAGTTTATACTGACCTAATTTTTACATTGGCTTTGTTTGTTAAATATTCGTTGTTAAAAATAATTAAAAATAATTTTCTCTCTATTTGTCACAGGGATAAGATTGAGCGTGCCTCTTTGACTGGAGAGAACAGGGAGATCATTCTTACTCAGACACAGTACCCATTTTCTGTGACAGTGTTCCAGCAGGATATTTACTGGACTGACTGGAACACACGAATCGTATACCGCGCCAACAAGGATGACGGTTCTGGTCAGACAATAATGGCCACCGATCTCCAGTACAGACCCAATGATATCCACGTCTTCTCTGCCAGCAAGCAGCAGAGATGCTTGAGTCCCTGCCAGCTGTTCAATGGAGGCTGTAGCCACGTTTGTGTCCCAGGTTGGTCTAAAGGCGCTTATTTGACTTTAAAGAAAAAGTTAAATATGCATATAGTGGGCAGCAATCGTTTGAGACTAATATAACAGATTCTGCACTACATCAATAATCAATTAAGTAACTGATCTAACTGTTTGTACATACAGTCAGATATTTTTACACTAGAGTGCTTTCAAGTCATGCTCGTTGGAGAATATGATCATCTGGTTTTATGTATGGAATTCTTGCAGCCTGAGTGTCACTGCAATTAAAGCAAAAGAGAACATTTGTATATTTTAAAAATAAGCTTTTCAGTTAAATTTTAATACTGATAATAAAATGTATGATATAAATATATACTATATAAAAAGAAATGCAAAATGTAAATTTTTTTACTTGCTCTTAGATTTTTGGACCCCGCTGTATGTAAATTCAAGCTGATTGATAAGAATTTTTCTCTTTGGGGAAGATTGCATCTCTCATGTCTTTTGTCTGTCACTTTATTTCAGGTCCAACTGGTCCAGAGTGTCAGTGTCCCAGCACTGGTAACTGGTATTTGGCCAATGACGGTAAAGACTGCATTCCTGACAATGGGCAGCGGTGCCATGCAGATCAGTTTACCTGTCTGGATGGAAGCTGTTTAACCCAGCACTGGAAATGTGATGGCTACAAGGACTGCATAGATGGCTCAGATGAGCTTGAGAGAGTGTGTGGTAAGAAACCTTACCAATTGTTTTATTTTAAAAAATAAAAAAAAATTGGATTTGTGCAATTTCTATACAATTAAAAAACAAAACTACATACATTAATGTTCCTTACAGCTTTCCACACCTGCTCACCCACACAATTCACTTGTGATAACGGAGGCTGTGTGCCTCTGTACTATCTATGTGACTACACAAACGACTGTGGAGATAACAGTGATGAGCAAGGCTGTCCTTTCCCAACCTGTAACCCTATCACAGAGTTCATCTGTGCTAACGGACGCTGCATCAGTGCAGCTTTCGTGTGTGATGGATTTAACGACTGCCAAGACAATGGAACCACGGATGAAGTTAACTGCCGTGAGTGCAGTATTTTAGTATAATTTAAAACTATTACAGTATATTTGTATTTTGAATATTTAACTATTATCTTTTCCATTCGTTGCCAATACAACATTTTTTAAGTTTAAGTTTTAAGGTTAAGTTTTTACCTTATATTTACCTAATATGTATATTCTTTCAGCTCTATTTGAATTAATGAAAACACTATATATATATATATTTTTTTTTTATAAAATGTATAAAAAATATTTATTTGATTTATTAGCGGACAGAACCTGTGCACCTGGCTTAGTAAAATGTGACACCACCAACATCTGCATTTCTTCAAGTAGCCTGTGTGATGGCTTTAACAACTGTGGGGATAACAGTGATGAAAATCCACTCTTTTGTGGTAAGTTTCAGGGTCTCAGCTTTTAGCTTTCAGCTGTCTTTCATGATAGACATTTCATTTCTTAGAAAATAATAAGTATTAAGAAATAAATTAAGAAAAAATAAATAAGTTAATTATGACTCATGTCTTCTTGTTAACAGCTGGCCGAACTTGCTCAGCCGATGAGTTCCGCTGTGATAACGGGAAGTGTATTCTGCAGTCATGGGTGTGTGATCGTATCTCAGATTGTTTGGACGGCACAGATGAGCCACCCACTTGCGGTACATCTCAAATCCCACACCTGCCTTTAAAGTAGATCCTAGAAAAACTATCTAATTCTCTCTTTGTCGCTTTCCACAGAGGATCAGGTTCGTACTTGTAACCCTCAGCAGTTTAGCTGTGCAAATGGACATTGCATTTTGGCCACGTGGGTATGTGATGGCAACAACGACTGTGGAGACAATAGTGACGAGGCCCAGGAACTGCAGTGCGGTGAGGCCTATCATCCATTTTCAAGAAACCAGCAAATTAATGCATAGTATTTGTTGTCTGACTATTATTTTGTATTTCAGGATCAAGGACTTGTAACCCCAGTGATTTCACCTGCCCTACTTGGTACCCTGGCTCTCCACGCTGTATTCCATGGAGTTATGTGTGCGATGGAGAGAAGGACTGCACAGATGCTGCAGATGAGCTACACAACTGCCCCAACCGTACTTGCCACATGAACGAATTTGCTTGCGCCAATGGTCGCTGCATTCTGCTGCCCTTCCAGTAAGTTCTTCCCCTCCAGCTGTATCTCATGCAAAATCAAATGCTTTTAAATATCAAAATCTAAAATCTATATTGTGCATCTGCATCTCTTACTCAGCTGTGACCGTGTGAATGACTGTGGGGATGGCAGTGATGAGACCAGCTGCACGTATCGCACCTGCACCAGTCAAGAGTTCACTTGCCAGAATGGAGTGTGTATTCCATCCACGTATGTATGTGATGGTTATACAGACTGTCAGGATGGCACTGATGAACTTGAGGGCTTGTGTAGGAGTCCAGAGCCCACCTGTGCACCTGGAGATTTCATGTGCAATTCTGGAGAGTGCATTAACATTCACAAGGTCTGCGACCATCAAAGGGACTGCTCTGACAACAGTGATGAAAAGGGCTGTGGTAAGATTTTTTTTTTTTTTTGGGTAAAAATCGGCCAATCCAAAATTGGTATTTGTCCAAAATACCAAACACAAAAATGAATTCTATTTATTATATAAAAATGTTTACTAACTGATTACCCAACAATCACAAGGGCAAAGCAAGAATGTATTAAAATTTGTTTGAAATTGCAATGCTGAGTCTGTTAAGCCTATATGACTCTGTATGTAATGCATTTATTTGATGAAAACTAGTTAATCCAGTGATATTTTGAATTCATTATGATTTAAAAGTCATAATTATTTTTAGATATTTAAAATTGTAATTTATTCCTATGAATAAAAAGCTTAATTTTTTAGCAGCCATGAATTTAATAATTATACAAGACATATTTATGTAATTTCTTACTTTCTTTCATTATAAAGCACTTTCATACAGCTACCAGTTGATCCAAAGTGCTGTACAACTGAAATAAAAACAAATAAAAAAATCACAAACATTAAAAAACACAATGTAACAATTGTTACAATGGAGAGTACCCAAGGCGTGCAAGTTCAAATGCAGAATAGTGATTTATTAAAAGCTCAGAGTCAAAATGAGAGTGATCGTTTACCGGCAGATACAATAACGTAGAGTCAAAAACATAGCAAAAGGTCCAAAATACCATTCAACAGAGTGGTGTCACTCTGGTTCTGGGTCACAGGCCTCAAATAACACGACTGGTTGGCTGGCTGATCCAGGACTGACTGAGCTTGACACCACCCCTTGTATCGTGCTATGGGGCTAGTCCACGTTTCTGACAGGTTTGACTCTCTGAGAGTCTTCTGCAGCTTAGCCAGCTGTGTGATCGGAACTGACTGGAGAACACACGGCTCCTTGTACCGTGCGACGGGGTTGATATCAGTTATATGTGAGTTTGGAACCGCGTGGTAGACAGTTTCCCTGACTGTCTTTGGGTACCTGTCTGAACATCACTCAGCCACTCTCGCTTATTGATAGGGACAGCGCCCTCTGTGAGTGACTCAGGAACCACCGGAGCGGTAGACAGCTCCCCTAGCTGTCGTTGGGGGACCGGTTGGTATAGCGCCCGCTGTGGGCGATTCGAGAACCACCGAATGGCTGGTTGGGTAGCCGGGCCGAAATGCACACCACACAGCCCCTATCGCTGGGTGATGATGTCAGGGCCCATATCTAAAACTTTGGGGCT
This sequence comes from Enteromius thamalakanensis, assembly GCA_032357475.1. Classification (NCBI taxonomy): domain Eukaryota; kingdom Metazoa; phylum Chordata; class Actinopteri; order Cypriniformes; family Cyprinidae; genus Enteromius; species Enteromius thamalakanensis. The sequence goes on from JAUCMT010000021.1 coordinate 4,246,924, forward strand.
TACATGAACGGGCGACAGCTCCTCGAGCTGTGAAACCTGAATCGACTGAACTTGGGATTGCACCCCTGGCCGTATAACTAGTGCTGACAGGACAGGAAACAGTCTCTTAGGTTGAGAAACCAGGTTCAACTGAGCTTTACATGGCCCGCTACTGGAGAAACAGTCTCAAAAATGGCCTGTGCAGGAACCCTGATAATAGCCACAGTTTTGACAGTCTTTACTGATGTATCCATCAAACTAGACACTAACCTTCTTGGCCTGGGAAGATCCTTGTTGTCCTCATTTGCGGCACACATTACGCCCGGGCAGGCATTGGCGACTTCCATGGTGCTGAGAACTGTGAGGGAACCTCCAGCTTCCACAAACATACACACAGTTAATGGAGAGCTGAAGTGCCATACAAAGTCTTGCTGGCACATCCAGCTGATCGTCACAACAAAAGAGTTGAACATTGCTGTATAAAAGCTAACAACAAAAGATGTTTTTAGGCAGGTTTTTAAATACTGGTAAAGAGGGCACAGCTCTAATAGAGGCTGATAATTTGTTCCATAGACTAGGAACGGCATCTAAAAATAAACTTTTTGACACACTGATAAATTGGTTCTATCTGCATGCATTTCCAATTCAGGTCATACTGTCATTACAGTAGATACATGTACAAATAAATAATTGAAAAATGACAATTAATTTGTAAATAACACATTTATAATTACAACGGAACTAATGAACTGGACAAATTAGGTAATGCTGTGCCTTTCTGTCCCTCCAAAGGCATTAATGAGTGCAGTAACCCAGCCATTCACCAGTGTGCCCAGAACTGTGTAGATACTCAGACGGGTTACTACTGCTCCTGCAGGGATGGCTACAAACTTATGCCAGATGGCAAGGCCTGTGAGGATATAGATGAATGCAAAGAGGAACCGGGAGTGTGCAGTCAGGTGTGTGAGAATGCTGTGGGTTCCTTCTATTGCAAATGTGCATCGGGATACATTCGGGAACCTGATGGACGCACCTGCCGGCAGAACAGTGGGATCACACCCTATCTCCTCTACAGCAACCGTTACTACATCCGTAACCTGACCTCTGATGGATCATCCTTGTCGGTGGTTCTGCAGGGCCTATCGAATGTTGTTGCTCTGGACTTTGATACTACTGAGAAGCATTTATACTGGGTGGATGTTGATACACAGCGCATTGAGCGGATGTATTTAGACGGGACAGGAAGGGAGGTCATATTGAAGAGTGACCTGAATGGAGCAGAAGGCCTGGCTGTGGACTGGGTGGGCCGGTAGGTTACCGAAGGAATTGATTCACTTATTTATTTAAAGGATGTTGTAAAAAAATGGACAGGGTTTATCTATAGTTTTTTTTTATTTTGCAGAAAGCTATACTGGACAGATGCGACTATGGAAGCCATTCATGTCTCTGAACTTGATGGACGTTACCGGAAAAAACTCCTAAAAGGTTGTGTTGACGCCAACTCTACATACTGCTTCACCAATCCACGGGCTGTTGCTGTTAACCCTAAATATGGGTGAGCTAAAATCATACATTGATTTTATTTGTTCAGTTGAACCTTGTGTGCAAACTTTCCCTTTGCCATTTCCGCTCAGATGGCTATACTGGACAGACTGGGGCCGGGCGGCTTTCATTGGCAGGGCTGGAATGGACGGAACCAGCACATCAGCTATCATCACTACCAAGCTAGTGTGGCCTCATGCCCTGACTATCGACTACACCAACAACAAGATCTTTTTTGCTGACGCTCATCTCAATTTCCTTGAGTAAGTTGCGTCCTGTACTGTATCCAAACCAACTGTAATCTTCAAACAGTAACATACAGACCTGCTTTAACACATATAGTATTATAAGTATTATGAATCAGCATGCCATTTCATTTCACCATTTGTATTACTCTGGTGTAGGAACGATTCCCTGAGTAACTCGAATATAAAAAAAATAATCGTTTTGTCCATTTGCCCGATGTAAATATCTATTGCGCACCCCGTCCTGCAGTGTTCAGGTTTCACTCTCCCTCAGCCCAGAGCCGCGATGATTGAGGCGCTTAGATAAATATATTGCGCTCCATAAAAAAGTGCATTCACCGTTCATGCTCACCGGAAGAGCTGTGTCAGCTCAAATAACGTGCTAAGAAGTAATTTATTATAGGTAAACTGTGCTGTGTGACGCATCTGGCAACTCTCTTAAGTCTTAAGCGATAGGCGTTACCGTAGTAAACGCATCATTTTCTTAAGTCTCCGTTACGCTCCATTTACAATAAAGCATAACGCGTTTTAAAACTAAAACAGGGTTTGCAGCGCTTACAGAATCTTCTCTTACAAAAGCCACAAACCAGAAAGACATAGGCTTAAATCATGCCTGAGCTGTAGTTAAGCTGAAACTTGAAAGTGAAGTAAAAATTTTTATTTTTTTTTAATTACTATTATTTTTATTTATGTCTTAGTTTTAGGTTGTACTATATTCAACCTTTTTAAAAAAGGTTTTTATATGATTACTATTAATAAAATTATTTAACAATTTTGGATTGGATTTAAATTTTTTTATGTAATATCGCAATTAAATGCACTAAATAGGTTTAGATTTCTAAACATATATACAATATACATAATTTCAGCAATAAAAATATTTTTTTTTAAAAAAGAAATACATTACTTGTTCATTTTAAACACACATTACTTGTTCACCTGTCTTATTTTTTCTTGTATATTTAGGATTGTGCTTTAATAAAGAAAAAGTTGTTTTTATCAGATTACTCGATTTCAAAATTTCAGTAGAATACTCAATTACTACAATATTCGATAGCTACAGCCCTACTCTGGAGACAGCATTTCTCACAACGATCATCAAATTTTTGAGGAGCAAACAAATAGTACTTTTATAGTGTAAAGATTTAGTGGTTTAATCCTTAAATCCTTCTGGGTTTATATTCTATATAAGCACAGCTGTGATTTTATATATACATTTGTACATGGTACTGATTCATCTTGTACCTTTAGAATCTATACTTCTAATGTCTATTTCCTAACAGTTATGCTGATATGGATGGACAAAACAGACATAGGGCTATAACAGGTTCCATGCCCCATGCTTTCGCTCTGACCCTATTTGAGGATTTGGTGTATTGGACCGACTGGAACACCCACAACATAGAGAGAGCCCACAAATACACTGGTGCTAATCGTGTTGTAATGGGAAACAACACACACCGCCCTAATGACATCCATATTTACCACCCTTACAGACAGCCACGCAGTAAGACTATATGCCATTAATTTCACTATTAATTTACTTGTTAATACTTGCTAATTTGTATGATCCTTGTTTGAATGTTTAATTAAAATTTTCCTAGGTAACAATCCCTGCAATGATCATTACCTGACCTGTAGTCACCTGTGTCTGATTGGCCCGGGTGGGACGACGGCCAGATGTGAGTGTCCAGATCACTTCATTGGTCTGGCAATTGGCTTTAAGATACAGTGTGTGGCCGACTGCTCCAGCACTCAGTTCCGCTGTGGAGACAATGAGAAGTAAATTCATTCTCTAGTGAAAATGTAATGATCTTGAGTTCATTCACTCTTACTTTCCTTCTCTGTTTTTCTTTTGTCTCCAGGTGTATTCCCATATGGTGGAAGTGTGATGGTCAGTCAGACTGTGGGGATGGCTCAGATGAGCCTCAAACATGTTCTCCACGTTACTGCCCAATTGGACGCTTCCAGTGCCAGGATGGAAATTGCACCTACCCGTTTTTCCTGTGTGATGGCCATAATGATTGTCCAGATGGATCTGATGAAGATGCTGCACTTTGCAGTATGCAACAATTTTATACATATAATAACAAATGATTTTGAAAAAGTTTACTTCAGTACCAACAGAACAGTTTTTGGTTGTGTTGATTATTGAATCTGGTAACTGAACTGCACAGTTTCATTAATAGCTAAATTAATAGTTAATTAGGCATTTGTTCCCAGGTGACCATCGTTGCTCTGAGAACCAGTTCCAGTGTAAAAATAAGCACTGTATCCCAATATCCTGGCACTGTGATGGTGTGCAAGACTGTGCGGATGGCAGCGATGAGGAAGCTGACAGCTGTGCTGAGAAAACCTGCAAACCTGGACAGTTTCAATGCAAAACCGGACTCTGCATACCGCCAAGCTATGTGTGTGATGCACAAAACGACTGCGGAGACAACTCAGATGAACCGCCTGAGTGCAGTGAGTGTCATGTCCATTTGGGAAAATGGGCCATTCCTTAACAACTTGGTGTTAACTGACTAACTAAAAGATATGTGTCTTTTTTATAGTGGGTCCTGATTATAGGTGTGATGCAGACACTGAGTTCTCCTGCAAATCAAACTATCGTTGTATACCTCTATGGGCTGTGTGTGATGGCACCGATGACTGCCTAGATAACAGCGATGAACAGAGCTGCCGTAAGTCCCATGCTGTATAATGATTTAAAATATATGCAGGTTGACACGCAACAAAAAATCTTCAAGACAAAACAGTTCTCCAGTAACAAAATAAAGGCAGCATAAATGCAAAAATGGATTAGTTTAGATTCCAGCTTTGCACACCAACCAACATGATGTGCATCTTGGGATGATTTTAAACAGTATTTAATGAGTTATCTTCATGCTGGACACTATTTTGTGCCTTTTTATCTTCATGAACTTATCTATTTGTCTATATGTTGCATCAGATTTGAAATATTAGATTTAAAATGTAACAAGCCATGTAATATCGGAGCCTCAACAATAAACATGCATCCCTTTTAATGAATTATGTAAAAGAGATTATAATTTATTTTACTTTGAACATTTATCAAATCAATTAAAATCAACCTCCCCATTTTGCTACATGCAGATGAGCTGACCTGTGACCCTCTGGGAGATTTCCGTTGTGATAATCACCGCTGTGTGCCCATTCGCTGGCGCTGTGATGGGAACAATGACTGTGGGGATGGATCTGATGAGACAAACTGTGGTAAGTAATGTGTTGAGCCATCCATTACTTTTAGGCATGTACTGTATTGAGCTCAGAGTTTTCATGTATTTGCTCGTAGAACCAAGACCTTGCTCTGAGAGCGAGTATCGCTGTGACAACCAGCAGTGCATTCCAGGATCTTGGGTTTGTGACCATGACAATGATTGTGGGGACAATTCTGATGAGCGAGACTGTGGTAAGTCTACATAAATGAAACCCATTCACTCTTTTACCTTTTCCTTCTTTTCAGCTTCCCACCAGCATTGGTCACTGAATAAGCAATGCATACTGCTCTTGTGGCTTTCTTACTAATCTAGTTGTCTAATAAACCTGACATTGCATATTTCATGACAACTTACTTACTTTCTCTTCTTTTCTAAGTCACTCTAGTGTCCATTAAATGCATGCACATGTACCTTTTTTGGTAACACTTTATAATAACGTTCAGTTGTAAGGCATTTATAAGTGATTAGTTAATGATGAACTAATCATTTA
>JAUCMT010000021.1:4259956-4290476 GCA_032357475.1 Enteromius thamalakanensis
TTTGCATTCGTTATTTTAAAGTTGCAGCCGTTTTTTTCTGTTTGCATTCGTTATTTTAAAGTTGCAGCCGTTTTTTTCTGTTTGCATTCGTTATTTTAAAGATGCAGCCATTTTTTTCTGTTTGCATGCGTTATTTTTAAATTGCAGCGCGTTGAGCTCTCTCGGCCACCGTACTCTGGGGAATAAAAAATTCCCTCTCTGGCGAAGAAGAAAAACAAAAGAAGTGAAAGACCTTGAATGTCTCCTTGAAAATGATTTGTGTATAGAGATAAATTGAACTGATCTTTGATTGAATGAGTGCAACTGTAAACAGAAAATATATATACGATAATCTGAAATTGTTTAAATTATAATTTACTAGTATACAGTAAGGGTGAATATTTTTATTATTTTTCATGTTTTTTACCAGAAGTCTCTTGTGCTGACCAAGGCTGTAGTTAAATACAATGTTTTTTTTTTTACATAATTGGTAAATTGGTAATACAAAAAAGGATATGTGCATATAGAATTTTAAAGAAATATTCTATGTTTTGCATATGGTATAAATAACAAATATACTGTATAATGAATGTATGAATTTCTTAATTACTATAAACATAAATGTTTTTATTACAGTCATTTGCTATGGTTGTGTTATTTTGGATTCTATTTTTAAAGCATTCTAATAATATTATGTGCTATTTAAAAATCAATGTACCACACTGTTTAGCAAGTGAGGCATGAACTGTAACTGAGTATCTCAAGATTAGATTAAAATACTTAATTTGAAATAGACTAATGAAAGGTCAGGACCTCAGATGCTTAAAATATGGCTGTGACACAGATCTAGCTTGATTTGCTCCTTCGAGGCCTGCGAGTAGATTGATTTCTGCAAATGCAGATTCATTCTCTTTTTGCTTAGTTCCTGCTCACTTATCATTCCCTCCATACCCAAGAAATGATTTCCCTACATCAGCAGAAAGGAAAGGCACCTAATGGCAGCTAACAGCTTGGTGGATACTATAGATGATATATTGTGGTGATTCATGTAAAATTTAAATGTTCCTCTGATACCTCTGTGCTGCCTCTTCTAAATTTGAGTGTCCAATATTGTCTAAAATTGAGGAGAGAGACCTGATACACATTTCTTGTGTCTTGTCAGGGTGCATCACAAACACACCAGGGAGAATCTACAATCTGAAGACAATTTGAGAGCATCTTACAGGATCGGCTCTCAATCACATCAGCAGCTGAGATGTATGGCTGGTAAATTATGGCTACAGTACCATCCATCTACTTTGTAGAGTGTACTTTACTTTGTAATGTGGTTTGGCTCTCTATTTGCAGGGAGTTACAACAAACTTGCCATAATCTGTGAATAGTTTTGTTGATTGTTAATTTTAGTATATTTTTACGAATAAAGATTTGCAAAGAGATACTTCAGATGCCTGTAAATTGTTGCAATGATTCATTTTAATTGACATATTTACTCTTTAAATGCTTTTTATGTATTTTGTCCTATGTGTGTGATTAACCGCAGTGCTGCTTGGTCTTGTTTGATGTCAGAATAATAAACTAAAATAATGTATCGCAACATGTTTTTGGATAAATTCTGTGAGGATTTTCTCAAAAATGTTAACTTTGTTACACTGAATCATTTAAAGTTGGCAATATGTCTATGAAAGACGTATACCAGGCTGCATTAAAAATAAAAAGTATTAATTTAAAATGTCATTTGACAAATCATTACTCCAGTTTGAAGTGTCATGTGGTCCTTCAAATCATTCAAGCTGATGTAGTTCTCAACAAACATTTTTTTGTGATGTTGAAAGCAGCGATTCCGTTCAATTTCATTACATTGTTGAAATTTCTTCCAAAAACTCACATGCAATAGCATTTACTGTCTACCATTAATTCACAGCCATGCACATTACACAATAAAATACACAAAAGTAAACAAAAGCACACATTTAGTGGTAAATATCCAGCTGCAGTGCAAAGGCTTAAGTACCTTCCACCTCAGATTTTTTGCTGCCTACTTAGAACCCCTATTCTGAAATTTGCTGACTGATGAACAAAAGATTTACGTGATCTGTTTATTCTAGCACATGGTACTCTCAGTCTTCTATTCCATTCAAAACTTTTTTTTAGCCTACAGAATATGGAAATAATCACTTTTGTAACAGTGTAAAAGTGACTCTCTATCAACTTATATAATTTGCTGATAATGTATGATCTAATAAAATACACCAAAAAGGGGGAATGAAAATTATGACCCAGATTTTCATAAGTATAATAACGCAAGCTGCGGTCTCAAACGATCCTCTTGACTCAGTTGTCAGAAAGAACATGCCAGTTTCGATTTCCATTGCTATATACACGTTTACTACAAAAAAATGTATTATCAAAAGTTTCAAACACTAGGTTTTAATGGAAGAATGGAAGACACACTGTTCGGAATCCGCCGCGCTGCCGATGGGCTCTTGCCGTATCACAGTGAGCATCACTAGAGGAGAGAGGAAGAGGACCAGTGGGGGATGGTGATAGAGCGATAGATTGAAAAAGGGCGGGCTGAAGATTGTATGTGAGAGAAAACGAGGGAGGGGGGAGGACGTAAAGGAGAACCGAGATACACTGAGCCAGTTTAGTAGGAATCGCCACAGAGATGCCGAGGGTCTTTCCATGAAAGCGGAAACGCTCTCACGCACGCACGGGCGGTGAAAGGTAAGACATACGGGGGCGTTCTCTCTTTTGCATGCTGGGTGCATAATCCGCTCTGCAGACAGAGTGAACAGCAGGGGGAGGATTCAGCACTTAAAAGGATCTCAGCATCCAGTGATGCATTTTTCACTGGCCACATTCCCTGACGGACAGTTTCGGAGAGACTCTAGGAAGCACGTCCGCTGGAATGAGGTAGAGGGATCCTGGGTGTACCTTAATATCTCTCAGATTCCCTTTATTTGTGTACCTTAATATCTCTCATATTCCCTTTATTTTGTCACAGTAAATGCATTCAAAGAGCATTACTGAATTAGCTGAACTGAAAAGTACTGATTTAAATGTTGTTCTTTGTGTGTTTCCTCCCGAGATTCTGCTTAGAGCCGTTTTGAAGGTATTCCCTTGCACCTTCATTTGTGTTTTGTCATGACTGTGTGTGTGTGTGTGTGTGTGGACAGGTTTACCCACATTAAGGAAAATGTTCCCTAAACATACCAAATAATCTCTTAGTAACAATATAAAAATGCAAAATGGTTCATATAAGAAAGGGGATAGATATTATAATATGCTCTGTATAAAACCAGTAGATGTCAATGAAAAGTCTACAGTGTGTGTGTGTGTGTGTGTGTGTGTACAGGCATGCAAGATCATTCAACCTGTCAACTAATGAACCTGGTTGTAATACATTTTTCAGGTACTTGTGCAATATTGTTTTTCTTTGATGCTTTTTGATGTTGTTGTTTTTTGTTGTTGTTTGTTTGTTTTTTAATAATCTGGTGAATCTGAGTGAATTAGGTTCTATCCTATAAGGCTCAATGACTCCTGCTGATATCATTTACGATAATCTTCTCCAAAGAGATTTAATTTGATTTGTTTGCTTGTATCTACAAGCATTTTTGTATATAATGCAAACATACATGCACCAAAAGAGAGCTAGAGTTTTCAGCACTAATGGTGGCCTTTAGCAGTGCGTGATAGCGAAAGGGACAGATGGTGGCAGAAGGGTGGTTGAATGACCTTGTCCCCCAGCAGGGCATGTTTTCAGCTTTACATGAATCATTCTGTAAGGACGAGAACTGGGCAAAAGAACCTCTGTTTCTCTGGAGAAAAATAGGATGATAAAAGGTCAGACAGAACAGGCCCAAGGTCTCCAGACTACAAACCAAAATAACCATTTGCAATTGGACTTTCATACCATTCAGGTCTTGTGTTTGTTTTGTGGCATTTTCTATGGCATTTTCACCAATGGTATTTTCAAATAATTGGGCAGCTGAGTTGCAAAGTACTAGCAAGATATCTTCTCAATGCAGCTGCAGCATATGAGGAAGATGGAGAGAGACACAGAACAGCATAATCTTTCCATCATGCACGTCATAATCAGAGCAAAAGGGAAAGAGAAATAGAGGGATACTTTTGGGCCTTTGAGAGAATAAGCATGGATTAGAGGGCTTTTAGAAAGCCAAAAGTCTGTAGTAAGGTTACAGCTTGTCTGGTACAAGCGGTACCAAAATTTCTGATGATGATGACGCCCCTAAATATTTCATCACTTTTACTTGGGCTTTTATGCTCCTTGTGTTACATATCCAAATAATAAAAAAAAAAGATATAGACAATTAAACCACATTTTTTTGTTTTCAGTTGTGCCCTCTGTTTACCCATCTACAGTTTATTCAATCATAAAAAACTGAAGTAAAACAGAAGGTTCTTCGATGGTTCTTTTCTTAGGTTTTGAAATAACCTCTTACATGTCATTTTTATAGAAAAAGAATGACAAAAACATTACAGAAAAACTGTTAAATCATTAAATGTACCATATACCATATAGTGGGGAAAAAATGGTTTAACATTGCATTAATTTGTCATTTTACTGTAAAATACTGTCAAATGTAATAACTACATTACGTTTATGGTAAAAAAAAATTCCAAAACATTTTTATAAAATATTTTAGTTTCTTCTTATTTTTAAATTTTAATGTATTGTACCGGATTGTTTATTTAATTGTTCTTATTATTGTTATATAATTTATATTTATTGCACTATTAAAGTATTGTGTGTGTTACCCCTACATCTACAAAATACATTGCAGATATGCTCACTGAATATAAACAGACCACACAGATCATTAGGATCGAATCAGTTAGAAATTTGAAAGAATCACTTTTGTAACAGGAATCCGCTTTTAGCTATTATGCTGGTTCGGAACCAGATTCCAGAAGAGATCCAATGTTCTAAAACACTAGCTACATTTAAATCTAGACTCAAAACTCATCTGTTTAGCTGTGCATTTACTGAATGAGCACTGTGCTTCGTCCGAACCGATTGCTTTCTGTTTTTAACCGTCAATTTTTAAATCATTTTTAAATCATTTTAATCAATCGGGGTTTTTTTTGTTTTAATGTTTTAATCATTGTTTTTATGATTCTTCTATCTCCTTTTTTTGTGATTTTTGTTTTATTATTGCTTTTATGATTATTCTACTCCTTTAATGTAAAGCCCCTTGAATTAACACTGTTATGTATTTACCACTCTGGATGAACACTAAATGTACTGATAATGTCATCATGGTTATTTCTGTTGTACCACCTGTGTTATAATCATGGTTATCAGTACATTTAGGATATACAGAACAGATTTTTGTTAATTTAAGTAGACTGGTTAATTGATACTATACTACAACAAAGTTTAAGTTTAAATGGTCATGCACAACTATGATAATCCATAATACTAGAAACATTTACACTGTCACACACTTGAACTTAAAAGTTTCTCTAATCAGATCACAAGAACATTTATAATGTGAACATACAGGTTCTCCAATGAAATTTAACTCTGTTAAAGGTTTTTGATTGTTTGTTTATGTTTGGGGTTGTTTTGTATTGAGCTGGAGACTAAATGATTTAACCATACAAAATTGTTACTTTGTCCAGAGTATACAATATCATGTGATGTCTGTCTTGTTGAAACGCAGTGATAAAGTATTGATTGTTGTTGCCATGGGGATTATTTCCTAAGGGACTCGTTTTCGAGTGAAGTGATCATATTTCTACTTACTTCACTCATTTACTGTGAACTGTGCCAACCACCAGAATCTATATCCCCTTCTAAAGAAAGCTGCTTTCCCTTCAACTGACTAACAATGAAGATCTGTTCTGGAATAAATATCTAAGTCTAATTTAATTTAATGCCATGCCTAATGACTATTGTGATATCTTTTATTCTCCCTCTCTCTTCTCTTTCTTTCTGCTTGTTTTGTTGTCTGGGTATATTTTTGTCTTTTTTTTCTAAAAATCAAAATTCCATGATGGGGTTTGTTACTTCATAACATAGTAAACATCATTGGCTTTTAAAGCCATTTCAATGAAATGATCAGATGAGCATAAAATATTATTACCCTCTAATTGTGTCGTGCAGGATCCGCCTCATTGGTTTGATGTGCCACATCATTATTGAACAACTATTTACCATGTGATCCATAGAAGAACACAGTTATTATGTTAAAGGTTTTCTAAAGCTGCCATTTTATTTCCAATAGGCTTTTCAGATGAGCCCGCGTTTTCAGTGACCTGAGACTAGAGGAGAACGATTTTTACCTTTTTCTCTGTCTGTCTCATGAGCAGCAATGCCTGTTCTTTCACCTATCACAGGTACAATTATCAGCTGTGATTGCAAAATAAGCATATTTTTATGTTTCAAAAAAGTATACAGAAAAGGAATAACTGTACCAAGTACAATTATTTTTGTAGGGTTGCACGAGATGCTAGCCCTCCTCACCTCCCAGCTGCATCCAGATGCTAATCACAAAGAGGACATGGTTTTCCTCAGGGAGGTCTTCAGTGAGAGGAGCCTCAGCTATCTTATGAAAGTGCGTAAATCTGGAGATAACGTCTAACATCCTAATATTGTTTTGTGAATGAATATATGTATTGACCTTTCATGCAGATTCATGAGCGACTCAGGCAGTTCCAGCTCCAGAGCCCGACCCCAGTGCTCCACAGCGCATCCTGCCTGGCAGAAGACGTAAGTGGCTTCTCAATAACGAACAATCAAATCTTCATTTTATATCTTATATATGACTTATATATAACCTAATACATATAGTAATACAGTATATGTCATATACAACCTTTCAAATGCTTTTGAATATGCTGGTAAGATTGTTTTAACGTTTATGAATTGTTTCTTTTTTGAAAACCAAGACTGCATTTACTTTTAAAAAAAAATACTGTATTATTGTAAAATATTATATTATTTGTAATATTTCATATTATATTTAAAGTAACAGTTTTTTTTGTTACAATATATTTTAAAATGTAATCTATTCCTGTAATGACAACGCTGAATTGTCAGCAGAGTTTATCCATTCTGTGTAGCATTATCATGTAGAACTCATTCTATGGTTATTTAGCGCTCTAAATTTTTTAAAATTATTATCAGTGTTGAAAACTATCATACTGACCTGAACCATTTAAACATTAGTATACTGTATGTAAAAGCAACACATTTTTAAGCTAGATATTTTTGATGAAAAATAAAGACAGTGATTGTGTTGTTTTTTTCACTATTGAATGTTGCCATGTTTTTGCAATTTTTATGATATTGGTCTTGTGGTTTGCATTGACAGGTCGCAGAGGAGCTACAGAACGGACCACTGGAAGAAGATGAGAGGGAGCTATTAACCCTTCTTACTGCTCCACATGTGAAGGTGCAAAACTTACAGTTGTGACATTGACTTTGTAGAGATTTTCCTTACTGTTTATTTCCCTAATTCATGTCTGTGTGGAGAATTATCAGAAAAATCTTTAATTGATCTTAAATTGATCTTAAACGTATTTTCACTTTTATTTTAGAAATAAATTTAGATACACTTAAACACCTTTATATTCTGATAATCTGCCAAATTAAAGGCCACAGTATGGGTATGACATAGATATGACACTGACACAAAAAATCCTGTTAAAACAGTATTTAAATGAAGCTTGACGTAATTAAGCTTAATTAATTTTTATTAGATAGTGATCAACATGACAAAACAGAATCAGATGACATTTTACAGCCTTCTAATTAGACTCACTCATTTGCTCCATGTGTCCCAGGCAGTTTCCTCTTCTCTTCCTCTTTTGTTACCTTGCTAATTCTCTCTAGTACATTCTTGGGTCATTTTGTCAACTTTTGTTGTCCTTTTACTCCCCATCAGGCAGTGCTAACAGTACATGACACAGTGGCACAAAAGAACTTTGAGCCTGTGCTTCCCCCTCTCCCGGATGATCTAGACGATGAGCTGGAGGAAGAATCAGTAAAGATTGTGCGTTTGGTAAAGAACAAGGAGCCTCTTGTAAGTTTCAGTAATCAACAAAACAGACTAATATTCTTAATGTACTGTCCATTGTCATAAAAAAAATGCAAAATATAGGCTTATTTTAATTTCTGCAGTCAATTATGTCTCTTTAGGGTGCGACCATCCGCAGGGATGAAGTAACTGGGGCAGTAGTTGTTGCTAGGATAATGAGGGGAGGAGCTGCAGACCGTAGTGGTGAGTGACAGCATGGTCCTTCCCCTTGTCAGCATAATTTTTTTTTCCTCTGTGTAAACTGTTCTTTTACACTGTGGCTGAACGACAGCAAAATCTCTCTCAGCAGATTTGATGTAACATAATCTATGATGACGCAATCGGGGACCATCTGATTCAAAAACTGGCTGTAAAACCCATGCCAGACAACTCAATTCTCAATGGAGAGATAAAGACAGGGAATTAAATAGCCATTTATTTAAATGTTACGCAAATAATTTACTCAGAATCTCTCCTATTAGATATTCAGAATGACATTTTTAAAATTAGATGTCAGCAACAAGGGGAGACTGTACAGCAGAGTCATTTTTTTTTATATTAATAGCATTCTGAGCAGCGGATTTTTCTTATCACGAGCAAAATATTGACTAAAATCTTTGAGATTATGCTTTGCTTTGGGATTACAGATTATACTGGAAATATACAGAGCAGATTTCATGGTTGCCATGGAAATTCTGTTAAAAAATGACGTATACTGTCCTTTACAAGCTAGGTTGTACTATTTTATAATGAGTCCTTGTATGCAGTTTTATGCGATTGATGGAAACACAGCTTTATTAGAATGTTTAAAAAGTGTACAATATTAGCATAAAAAGTTTGATCAGAGAAAAACCCTAAATTTACAAAATTTACTAGAAATATTTCGTTGAATTTAAAGAAAGCAGTGGTAGCATAAAACCCCAAAACTGATCAATGCTTTTGAAGCATTTTCAAGTGAGGTATAAGGCGAATCAAATATTCTATTAACGTTTGGTGGTTAAATAATTTAGTACCTGAATCAATATGAAGATGTAAAATATATAAATATTTTTAAACGTCTTTTGCTCAAACGTCATAGCTATGAATTACAGAGATAAAATATACATTGTAATATTATGAAGATAATATTCATGTAATGGAAGTGTTTTACTGTTGTGAAAGACCCTACTGCATTTCAAATGCACCATGATGACTGTTCACTCCATTCTCCTTCAGGTCTTGTACACGTTGGAGATGAGTTAAGGGAGGTCAATGGAAATCTCATTATACACAAACGTCCTGAGGAGATCAGCCAGATTCTGGTGTGTTCACTACTCCTCTGTTGTCTTACAAAAGCTGAGTCATTCCTATAAGATCTGAAAAGGCGCTTACCTGATTTAGTGTCCTTGATTGTTTATTGTTTGTTGGGCTGCAGTCTCAGTCTCAGGGCTCGATCACTCTGAAGATAATTCCTGCTATTAAGGAGGAGGATAGATTCAAGGAGAGTAAGGTGAATGGAATCACTTTATTTGAACGTCGTAGGACAGCAGCTGCTTTATAATATGTATGCAATGTAATATTCTCCTTTTTTTCTCTCTCTTTAAGGTCTATTTAAGAGCCCTGTTTGATTACACACCATTTGAAGACAAGGCAACACCTTGTCAGGAGGCAGGACTGCCTTTCACACGTGGAGACATCCTCCAGGTGGTGAGCCAAGACGACCAAACATGGTGGCAGGCCAAAAGAGTAGGAGACAGCAATCTACGTGCTGGTCTCATTCCTTCAAGACAGTTCCAGGAGAGGTACACAACTAAAATCATGCCTACACCTTTCATTTACCTTTATTTCTAATTTATAGACCAAATGTCTGTAATATGCAATGATTGTTCAAGAGCAATTTTTAATTTGAATTTGTTTGGATACATTAATATTAAGCTTATTTCCTATTTTTCTTTCCTGATGTATTAAAATGTAAATAACATTGTTTAAAAGGTCTAATTTTATTTGACTATTAATGTAACAGTAACTCTTGACCAAAATGATGTTGTATGAATTATTTTATTATCCCTTCTGACTGACGTAATTAAATTAGTTCATCAGTTATGAATGTTAGTAAGTAAACTGATCATTTCATTTTGAGTAAATGTTTGAGAATATTCAAACCCCATCTCCATACAGTATTTCTGTTTACCACTATAGGCCTTCTAAAACAAAGTATTGAATTTATTTATTGTAAATATATTTTGACTTTTTGTCCTAAATCTGCAGACGACTGTTGTATAGAATGAAAATGGGAACACACCAGAGCCCTAAATCACCTAGAGCAGAACCATGTAAGTTCTTAGAATCTACTAGATAACAGATCCAGTTAACAGTTAACAGATAACAGTATATTTTTTTTATTTTAACAAACACTGTGTAAATGCAGAAATTATTTAGCAGACAGCTGAATATATCTCATTGTATTTAGCTGTGACTAACCCTTTTAGAAAATATGAAATCATGCCAGTCAAAACGGAATAAAGGGAACTCTAGAATTCAGACATATTGATCAAGTCAAGTCACTTTTATTTATATAGCGCTTTTAACAATACAGATTGTAGCGAAGCACTGAACATTATCAAATAAGAGAACAGAGTGATGGTAATGTATAATGACCAGATTAAGCTATTTATTTATCAAATGCAGAGACGGTATCTGAAATCAATAACCCAATGGATATGGGTATAATCAGTGTATCAATGCAAATTCTTGATTAGATTCTGAATGGAGTTTGCAAGATTAATTTTCAATTTCAAATGAATTCAATTTAGGCTTTACAGTGTCAGTTTCAATTATATATTCTTGCCAATACATTGTTATTTGCATTGTATTTAATTCAACTCTCCTAGTCTACAGGAAGTGCTGTATAAATATATACTGAAATAGTCTGTGCAATTTTAAGAACAGATATAGGATAAACTAAGTCTGCTAGTGTATATTTTACCAAGACCTATCACAAATGATAATACTTGGAAGATTCCTTATTCATTTGCTCTTCATACTTATTCGTGTTTCAGCAATTGTGTTTGTTTCCTCACTCTGCTTACCTCAGGTGACCAAACATGTGAAAGAGGTAGGTGATTTTTTAAAAAGTAATATTTATAATTAAATATTAAATAATTAACAGGTAACACTTTATATTATAGTGTCCTTGTTACACACACACAGTTGGTATAGAAGTAACAGTAAATTAGACATATTTGCAACCCCATTTCCAAAAATGGGGGGGAGGGATTAAATAAAAAGAATATTCAAAGCAAATGTGATTTATTAATTCTTTGTTAATTCATTTATTAAAAACTGGTTACTTATCAATGCAAGACCAATGCATGACATACTTTACATTTAATATAGCCACATGCGTTTAGGAGAAGTACAAAAAAACCATTGTCACTTAATACAATCTGAGGTTGCATCAAGTAATGCAACCTGAATTTCTGTCATTCAAGATGTCATCCCAACCTTTTCAGAAATGGACCTGTGTGCAAGCAACTAACCATAAACCCTAACCTGTAGTAATAAGTGCGTTGTTGATTAAAGGAATAGTTCACCTCAAAAATGAAAATTCTTTCATTAATTACTCACCCTCATTTCCTTCTATATCCATAAGACCTTTGATTATCTTCAGAACACTAGGAAAGATAATTTTGAATAATTACAAAAGTTCTCTGACCCTCCCATATATAGCAAGGATTCTTACATGATCAAGGTCCTGAAACAAGTACGTCATTAAAATAATCCATGTGACATCAGTGGTTCAACTGTAATTTTATGAAGCAAAAAGAATACTTTTTGTCTCCAAAGAAAACAAAAATAACATTGTTTACACTACACACTGAATTATGACAATTATCTCTGAATTAAGACCACTGATTTCACATTCTTTTAACAATGTCCTTGCTACATTTCTGGATCTTGATCGTGTTAGGATTCTCGCTGTCTATGAGAGGGACAGAGAGCTCTTGAAATTCATTAAACAATATAATTGTGTTCTGAAGATGAACAGAGAAGACCTCTGACAGGTTTTAGAATGACATGATGTTGAGTTATTTGGGTGAACTGTCCCTTTAAATATTACTCAGTACTTATTTGTACTGTGACAAGGACACCATAAAATAGAGTGTAAACTAATGAAGTCAAAGTATTTGTAAATTCTTTTTGAATTAATTCAGAAATCTGTAAAATGGGTTTTTCAGGTATTTGTTACTACATGGCTAATCAATTAGAAGAACGCTTAAATTTTCAAACTACAAGAACTGAATACCCAGTACAGATGCTGAGATCCCAGCGCTTAGTGATGCTGCTTCTTTTTTTTGCGTTTTTTTGTGGTAGTGTCTTTTGGCCTCTCCGATAACTCTGACCTATGAAATATCCTGGTAAAGTGTGATCCCCATTGATTCTCCTCTCCTGCTTGTACCCTTTCATCTCTTGTAATCTCCTGACCCACCCACCCTCCAGAGGACTGTGACAGTGAGGGCAGTGTCAGTGGACAGCACGTAGGTGAGAGCTGGCATCTTACACACTGAATGCACTCCACATGGCTTTGGCTTTGGATGAGGCTTTTTTGTGTGGTGTGGTGCGCTTTATACATTATCTGGTTTTGTTGCAAGTTCTTCGGGACACTTCACCACAGAGCTCATAAGCTTGGCACATCCTAAAGACCCCAGCCATTGGTCACATCTTGAGCCCACTGCTCTGCTCTGCTCTTTTTTGAGTTTTAGTGGGTTTTAGTGTGTGCTTTTTGCTACGAGGAAGAATGCCAGATTCATGCACTTACTGTTTGTGGCGCTTACTTGAAGGGACAGTTCACCAAAAACTGAAATTCTCTAGTTTACTCAACATCATGTTGTTCAGTTAAGCCTGTATGACTTGTCTGTTTGAATGTCTTAAATTTTGTGACCACAAAAAGAACCTCTGAATGGTATAATATGGTAGCAGCAAGTAGGATAATGTCTGAGATGAAAAGTCATAATAATGACGATTTAAAAACATAAAAATCATCACTATGACAAGTGTAACCTATAACATGGTTGAAACTATGAGAAAACGTGTAACAATTTTGTAATTATTACATTTTTTTGGTCATAATTTTGATTTATCTCACATTCATGATTTTTCTCTTGGGTAGGACTTTGTATCTAATAATTTTTTTATCTCATAATTATAATTTAGCAAAATATTTCTTTTTCTTATGGAATGGAATTTGGCTTTTTACAGTAAAGGAACTTGTGTGGGCATTTAACTTTTTTGGTGAATGTTTCCTTAAGTATGAACAACAGGTGCACTGCTATAGCCAGGGAACTGTTGTTTTCGGCTAATGGCTTACAGAGGCTTTGGCATGGCTGATAGCTTGTGATAGTCTCTATAGAACATTGCTGGATGTGTTATGGTCTAACATTAGTTGTAGTTTCTCCAAAGTGTAAGGCAGTGGCACCATCCTGTGGCCAGGCCTTTTCCTGGGAGTTTTATTCAGGTACCATATTTCTTTTATACTTGTAAGGTGAATGGATGCATTGCTGCTTTAACTTATTCACTGCATATTAAATTTTACAAAGCAGATGAAGAGTGTGTTGCTATTTTCCCCTGAGATGCAGCTGTTACATAAAATCAGCAACCGTGTGAGGCACATGGTATTTTTAGTCTGGAGGATAGACTTCTTTCCATCCTTGTCTTTTTGTCTGATCTTTGTGTTCATGTAACTCTGTCATGTCTATTTCTGATTTTCTCTATATTTTTAAATGTTTTTGAGGATGTTGATCTATTGGAAAATCATTTTCTGCTCTCACAGCTGGTCTAAGGAGAAGCTTCAGACTAAGCCGCAAGGATCACCAGGGTTCAACCAAAGAGTCTCGTCCAGCAGAGTCTGAAGAGAATGAGTTTCTCATATATGAAGAGGTGACACTATATCAGATGAGGCCCCAAGAAAAACCAAGGCTTGTGGTCCTGATAGGTAAGATTTAAGGGATGTCGGGTTATTCTAAACAAGTCATTCTTTTGTCAGCCATCAGAATCTCATTACCATGTTTTTCCTGCAGGATCCCTTGGTGCTCGGATCAATGAGCTGAAGCAGAAGGTTATTGCTGAGAATCCTCATCGCTATGGTGTCGCTGTGCCACGTGAGTTTACTTTTTACATTTACCCAGCATTAGAGACTATGGAGGTCAAGGAGCTGAATCAAAATAGAACCTATTTTTGCTGATGTTGAAGTTGATAATCTGAAGTTGAGGTTAAAGCTTCTCAGTTTTGTTGTTATGCATTGTAAAATCACATGTGACGTTAACTGAAATGCTAGTATAATGTGTGTGATCATTTTCTAACAGACACAACAAGACCAAGAAAGAGCCATGAGAAGGAAGGTATAGAATACCACTTCATCTCCAAGCAGGCCTTTGAGGCTGACATCCAATCAAATAAGTATGTTGTATGAATTTTTTATATCTATGTTTGCTTTTTGTTAGTATTTTAACACACCTATGTGGTTATTTTGTTAAAGGCATATCTCACCCAAAACCTTAATTTTTTTGACTGTTGTAACTGCTACTATGTGTTCTGAGGAAGAAAAAAGTCCTACAATATTTGGTAAAGGATGACAGTTTTCACTTTGGGTGAACTATTTCTTTAATCGTGTTATCCAATTTAATTTTGCTGTTTGAATTGGCACAAAACAAATATCTTTGTATTCCCAGGTTTATCGAATATGGTGAATATAAGAATAATCAATATGGGACGAGTCTGGAGTCGATCCGGAGTGTCCTGGCAAGAAGTAAAGTATGTCTGGTAGATGTTCAACCTGAGGTAAATATAGCATTTTGTCATTGTAATTATTTACAGTATTGTTTTCTCTCTGTATTTCTAATTTCTGAGCTCTGGCCATATGTGATTTGAAGTAACATAATTCATTTAATTCATTCAAATAAACGAGTAATTGCACTGTAATTATGATCATTTTCTTTGCGATGAATGGTTTTGATATTTTGATAATGGTTTACATGTAGATCAATGTACAGTATTAATTTCCCTATTTCACTTTGGATAAAAAGTATTTTCTAATAAACAAATATGTGTAATTAGTGATCTGTTGCACAGTAGTAATGATTCCGTTCAGTCATCTTGATTTGAATCTACAACTTTGGCCATCAGCAGAGATTCTGGTCATAATTTAACCAATGCAATAATTTATATATATATTTTTACTCTAAATTCAGGCCCTCAAAATTCTCCGTACAGCAGAGTTTAAGCCCTATGTGATTTTTGTAAAACCACACATTCCCGAGATATGTCGGCAACGTAGCTCTCCCACATCACTAGAAAGGGGTGACAACGGACACATCACGGTGAGATGGGGTTTGGATGTACTACCCATATGCACCTAGTAAATCTGTCATTTAACTCTTATATTGTACACAGTAAACGAAAACTCTTTATTTCTATTTCTCTTTCATTGTCCACTTGTGAATAGGATGAAGATCTGCAGGACATGAGGCAATCAGCTGAGCAGATGGACCAGCAATATGGCCACCTAGTGGACAGGGTCCTGGTAAAGGAGGACTCTGCCAGTGCCTGTGTAGAGCTGAGGAATATTCTGGAACGACTCGAGAGGGAGCCACAGTGGGTGCCTGTCAGCTGGGTCCGATCTTGATCCTCCCTACTTCCTTAAATTTAAACACTCACATATGGGTGTAATGAAAACATAGACCCCTCTGCCTCTTTCTGAGTCTGCCGTCTGCCAGTTTTTGTTTCATCCTGTTCGACTGAAGTAATGCAAAGCAAAATACAAGTGCCGTCTGAATTGTTGAAACTGACGTCTGTTGTGCTGCACTAGTGGTGAAGATTTCCGTTCCTAAGATTTTGCATGGAAGTAGCATTGACAAGAAATGTATCACTAATAGCTGAAAGAATTTGTGTTCTGTGGAAAAAAATGGTTGTCCTTATTTCTGTCAAGTGAGCTGCACAAAAAAACATCAAATAAGGACAGGACCGCTTGAATGAGAGGACAACACTGACTCAGGTTTACTCACTGTGTCAAAGCTGGTTTCTGCCAGGCAAACAATCTAGCGTGAAAGTCTTTTGTTTTGTTATCTTCAACTTATGCTGGCTGTGTATATTTAGTTAAATGTAAATGGAATGATGTAAAATATAATACTGTATATTAAAACTATTTCAGTGTTTATAATTGTGTAAAATAAAATTTCGTATTTGGTCACAGCCTGTCATAATTTAGTTGTAATTGTCTACAAACCGATGATGTCTGTGTAGTTCATTAGACAAATTCTACATGATTATAGTCAAAGAGCATAAAGCATGTTAACATCTTTATGGCCATATAGTACTGTTAAAAATGTTATGAACGTGTGCCCTTTTAAAGTACATGGAGTATTTTTGAATGTAATTGTTATAATAAAAATTACAAACTGTATCCCTCTTTCTTCAGATTTTTGTTTTATTAGAGAGGACATAAAACATGATTTTGTGAAATAATAAATTTATATACACACATTTAACAAATAAATTATGCTTGGAATGTTTAAGCCAACAAACCTTGAGTATTACATCATCTTGTGATCTTGTAGAATTTTTAGCGACTGTTAATACATCTTCCCAGCAGCAGATGGTAGTAACAGGCTTTTTAGTTCTATATCTTAACCTTTTAAAACAAGACAGGCAGAACATCATGAGAAAAAGTGAACCATACACACCTTAAATAGATTTATCTAGTTATCTATAGTTATCTATATCTATTGTTAATTTATTGCAGTTTAAGAATTTTTTTCTGTCCAGGAATAAGAGGGATTGTTCTATCTGAACCATCCCTCTTAAAGATCATACCAACATTTCTAAGCAAAATACCATGTAGAATTCATTTCTAATAGCTTGGGCTCACATACTGCTGCACGTTCTCATCTGATTTCACTGGTTGTTTCTCTAAATAGTGATAGTCTTGCAACAGCACTGTAAATATTGTCACCATACAGTATGCAAAACTGCCCACATTTCTGCTGGACAAAGTCAGGTCTACTTTAGGTCACTGAGGAAGTGACACGTGAAACCTAAGACTGTAAAACAATTGCGTGTACTCAACAATCATATTTGTGCACAGTCAAACTAATTCAAGTAATTTTTTTTTTTATGGAAAATGTCAGACAAATTAAGAAATCCTTGCAAGTTCTATCTTGTTCTGCACTCTCTTTCCCGTGATGCATGTTTGCAAGACTGCTGATATCAAGCAAACACACCCTGCATTGTTAAACAGACCTCAGGAAATCATTCATAATCAACAGCACTCAATGTGAAAAAAATGATCCTACATGTCTGTGCACTCACTGTTAAATAAAACACCAAATCTTTTAAATTGTCCTGCGTATGCTAAACTACTTTAACAATCTGTAATTGCACTAACAATTAAAATTTTGCAAAACACCTGGTTAAAAGAAAACCATGCACTTTGATTGATTCTATATTATAGAGGTAAATCCATTCCCACTGATCATCACCATGGACCATTGTAATTAACAGTGTAAACAGAATGTGATTTGATTGCATTTTGTATAATTATACTGATGACCAGCTATGTAGATGTTGATTATGCAGGTTGTCAGTATGCTTCCTGTTTTGCAAGTGTGGTTAATGGACCAATAGTTGCTTGAAGTTTCCACTCTTGAGATACGGAGTGTTTAGATTAGACTTCAGCAAAACAAACTCAGACATCTCAAAAGAAATAGAAGACCTCTTAACAGACCTTTTAAAAGGTAAAAAAAAAAATTATAATCATTTTCAATATGCTGACAGTGCACCCAAATTTAAAGTGCTTTTTCACAAATTTATCATAACATATTTGTTGCTTAAATCTGTGCTGCTTCCAATGTAATTTTATTAAATTAAAAAAAATGTATTATTAATTTTTATTAGATAGTCCATTTGAAAACTTTTTATACAACTATGTTTTGTCTTTTCTGGCTCCTGAACTTTTTCAAAGCATACATTTATCTCAAAATATTCACATTCATGTTCTACAGATGTATGAATTGTCTTTAAAAACCATGTTATATGTTTATTTTCAAGTTTTGGAAGTGCCCTTACCTATTATTACCATGAAATATGGTTGAAGTGTTGTACTCTGTATTTTTTGATGATCATAAATGTATTATACATTTTGTAAAATGCTGCAATATGGATCTTGCTAATGTAGGTCACATTACTCAATAGGCTGCTGTCATTACAACATACAGCAGTTTGACCATCTGTAAAACCAATTAGAGCATGACAGCTTCATAAATGTTTAACACCTACAAATGACAGCTTGCAATTGGTATGTGTCAATGCCTAACCCTTGACTAATGATCTTCCAAAATTTCTAGATATGATCTTCCATAATTTCTAGATAATTTTTTTTTATAATTTGAAAAAAGTTGTTACATTTACAAAGAGTCATTTCTAGCACAGTCAATTAGAAAATGTGAATTCAGCAGGCTTTAACAAAAATCCAGAACTTTTTCCCCAATTTCCCTTTTTATTTTGTGACCACACAACCAGTCATATGTAACACAGGGTCAAATTTATGAAGATTTCTACATGTATAGTTAGGCCCATGTACGTGTTTAAAGGACCTGAATGAAAGCTGAGCAAGGGAAAACAAGACTTAGCAGAGGTCGGTTTCAAACCTCCTTCTCCATGAACTAGGACTATTTTTATTACATGGAATGTCCACTGCGCCACAACTGAAGAACCAGTTTTGGTTTTGTGTCAAAAGTAACTTTAGCTTACATGTGACAAACAGCAGCATTACATGCAAATAGTTACAGTGTCACGGTCAAAAAGTCTCTTTATTACTGTATAAGAAAAAATATACCGAAAAGACTTTTAACACTTTTAACTAGAAATTACGCGTCACAGCTTCGTCACAGGTCTACAGGCTATCTAATTTTGGTAGGCGCTTTACCCCTCCTCTTTCTCGGCCCACTTCTCTGTCGATCTGCGGTGCACTCGGGCACGCGGGCCCCGACTGATTCTTTCCTGCGCGCTGATTGCTCGAGCGTCTCGCTCGCCTGCTCTCCCATTGGCTGTCAGAATGGGTTACTGTGAACCAATGCGCGCAGAGGCTTGATGTACCGGCTGAGCGCTCTTGACTTTTGCAGTACAGCTGGACCGCGAAGGGGGCGTGCCGCTGCAAACGACGGTTCGTCAATGGGTTTTTATTTATGATGTTCGTCACGTTGTTAAGTAAAGTTTAAAAGCAAGAAAGAAAATAACTTTGCTTGTTTAAACTATAATAGAGCAAATCGTGCCTGCAGTTTTGGAAACAAACCACGGGTTTCAATGAATTGCACCAGGTAAGAATACAGAGTGCGTCACAGTGCATCTAACGTTAGTCGGTTAGTCGATTTTCCTCACTGCGTGTTGGAAAAGTGTAAAGATGACATCTGAATATAATTAATGCTTTAGATTCAGTTTAAAACAATACTGGCTTGTTTAAATGATGAATTAAACCTTTTTGAATGTCAAGCTGTTATAACTTCTATCTGTTTATGTTACAGAATTTGTAATAGCTGGTAATTAGTGCAACTGCATGCGAGAGTCGGTTGACATTTAACGTTTGTTTCAATGTTTTTGGCAATTAATTCTGTAAGAGTTTCTGATTTAGATTTAGCTGTATTCCAGTTTTACTGGTTACTATAAATTGAAGTAGGCTACTGGTATTCTCTAGTTACTAGTCTGTGTTATAGCTTTACTATAATTTTTGCATTAGGTAATAACTATTTTTGAGACATTGCTATGCTGTTAATAATAATATCGCTTATCTCACGAGTTACAATTTTTTTTTTTACTTGTCATACTGTATGTATGTAATGACTAGTCAGTAATTAGATACAGACTGCCTACTTTATAGTTAAAATATTAAAAGTAGTAACCTACTACAAAAATTATTAGTAACAATTAAAATGCACAATAGTGTCTAATAAAGTGAATATTTTTTGCTATAACGAATGGAATAGATATTTTATGTTTTATTATTTATTTTATAGTGTGTTGCTTTTTATTATTTATCCCAGTCCTTATTTTTGTAATGTATTAGAGTTTGATATAAATTTAATATTAAAGTGAGTATGGAAGTATGGATAAACCTTATAAAAACTGGTAATTATTCTAATTTAAGCTTAAACCACCAGCTATTACACTATAACTGTATTGTAAAATAGCTCAAACTACCTGCAACTGTAGTTTTGTTAGCCACTTTAATCTTTAAATTCTGAGGAAAGTCTTTCCCATCTTCTGCTTAATTATTCACTGTGGTGTTCTTTATTATTGTCTTCATGACAGGGTTCTGCAGATACTGAACCCCAGGCCAATGCCAAGTCCAATTATGCCTGTGGATGTGGCAGTGAGAATTTGTCTGGCACATTCGCCCCCTCTTCGCAGTTTCCTCAGTTCATATGAGGACTGCAAGTCCAGGAGCCTAGTCAACCAGTACAAACCTTTAAGATCCTGCATCATCACCAAGACAGATGTGGACACTGATAGCATAGGATGGAAGAGTCCTGAGACCAAAAACAAAAAGAAAGTGGTTTTTGCTGACTCCAAAGGCATGTCTCTGACAGCAGTCCATATATTCAAGGAATTTGAGGAAGACTCCATGTTAGACCTGCAGTTCGAATTATCAGACTTGGAGGACGCCATTGTTGGCCTGAAATCAGAGAAGGAGAAGAATTTGATTTTAGATTTTCCTCAGCCTGCTGCAGACTATTTGGACTTTCGGAACCGTCTAAAGAAGAGCCTAGTATGTTTGGAAAACTGTATAATTCAAGAGAGATCGCTCAATGGCACAGTCAAAGTAAGCAACGTAAGCTTTGAGAAAACCGTCCACGTGCGAATAACATTTGATTCATGGAAGAGCTACACTGATATTTCATGTACGTACATGAATAATGTTTATGGTTGCGAGGACGTTGACACTTTCTCATTTTCCATCGACCTTCCAAGTTTTGTGCCCCCTCATGAGCATGTGGAGTTCTGCATATCCTACAAAACTCATGATACCACATACTGGGACAATAATGACGGGAAAAATTACAAGCTGTTACATGCAGAGAACGACCCCAACCAGACCAGTGTAACACAAAAGATGGCCACAGATTTCAAAAATCAGGGTAAACGACCAGAAATGGAATTTGATCAGTTTGGGAGCCCGAGAACATCTAGTGGATTCTTCCCTGAGTGGCAGAGTTGGGGTCATATTGAAAACAACACCCCCTACTGGTGACAGGTCTATACCCCAGATGAACTGGGAATTAAACGTTGTAATAAGGACAAATGCAAACGTTTCAGAATTGACTTTTGAAAAGTCTGAAGAGTAAACATTAGCATTCATGTCCTCAAAAGAAAACCCTTTTGGCCATGTGTGGTCATCTTTAATGCTGTCCAAATTAACTCAATGTTGGTGTATGATTCTAAGATACACATTTAGATTAAAATGAGATGTTTGGGTTCTATGCAACTTTGAGACTAACCATTTTAACAATATGGCAGTAACACAGAATGAAAAATGTTGGTTTATGTAATTTTCTAATTGTCTAGCACACTACGTACACTATTTTGTAGACATGGGCTACACCAATAATTTTTTTAGAATATAGATGCCTTCCTCTGTGTTATTCTGTGATTAATACAACTATCATTTGCTCTGATTTAGATTGTGCAACATACTATTTTGTTACCTTGAGGGTTAATAATTTTGTTACACTATCTATAGTCACTGAATTATGGGAATCCTGCTTTTGAAATGTGACTGGATATTAAGTCATCTTTGAAGAGATAGTTCAACCAAAAATTAAAAGTTCTGTCATTTATTCAACCTCCAAACATGTATGCCATCTCCTTTATTTTAACACAATAGAAGATATTGAATAAAATGCATCTGGTTTTTTTTTTTCTCCATATAGTGAAAGTTAATGTTGTTATGGACCCCACTGACTTTTATTGTATGGTCAGAACAACTCTTCAAGTAACGTTCTTCAGTGTTCCACAGAAGAAAAAAAATTGTTTAGGTTTAATACCATGTGAGGATGACAGAATTTTTAATTTTGAGTTAACTGTTCCTTACAGCAATTCATAAAATGTGTGTAATTGTCAGATTATGGAATAATCTGGTACAATATGAGATTGCTTCATATTGAAGTTTTTACATCTCATTTGATAGTACCAGTTTATCTGTCACTTTCTAGTGAATGCACTAAGCGTGACGCATTGTAAGGGAATCCATGAGATATAATGCCCATTAAGTGCTAAATCCCTGCTGTTGCACTTCCGTTTTTTCCTACGTCTGTTCTACTTTTTTAAACCTGCACTTTCCTACAACATTTTTTTCCTACAACATTTTTGCTGCTATGGTATTGTGCGTGACTGTGTGTGCTACATTGTGATTTATGACCCATGGTGTATGGAAACTAGTGTTATTTGGAGAATAGAAGAAGAGGGATTTGGATGTTACTTTCTGAGGGTAACAGTAAGTCAGGAATAGTGGCAAAGGACAGTAAGCATATTGAATGAGGTTGTTGTTTTTTCATGATTGTTTTTTCCCTCTTCCGCTAGAAAAACAGGTTGAGGCCTTGAACGAAGGTGATTATGGACTGTGATAAACTGTAAGCTGCTGTAATTGCGGAGAGGGATCATGTAGGTTGAATGTAAAAAGGGGCCTACACAAGCCACAGTGTATGCCTACATATTTTTCTACTGCAAAGAAAGATGTTTGCTTGAAAGAATGTTGTACTTATTCTCTGTGTTCCTGTTAGAAATAAAACTTAATGTTTCTATGAAGAATGGACTTCTGTTTTATTATGAATATATGTTTTCAACTGCTTCTCAATAATATCATGACTTTAATATCAGAGTGCACCTTGAGATGACACCAGGCCTGTGTTACATACTAATTCATGAAAATGAATGTTTTGCTTTGGAGTGTATCTATGTGTATGACCTTTTAGAGTCTTTCATTAATCTTTCATTAATTCTTTCATTAGAATAAATGCCTGAGATAAAAATGCATCTAGTGTGCAAACAAACAACAAGTATAAATGTTGAAACAAATGAAGAGTGAATTGTTAATAACAGAATGACTGCTGTTAAGACTGCTGTCAAATATTTACCCCCATGGGGGAAGCTCAGTTGGAAATAAATACATTTTTTAGCCTAGCCTTCACAATCATTTACCAGATGTTTTGTAAGTAAGTGATGTGCTTTTATTTGGCAAAATTTGGTTTTCCTATTAGTATTCAATATGTTTACTGAATCATGTTAAGTTTTTACCCTTGCCCTCAACCTGACATAAAATAACAAATGGACATTTATTACAAAATAAGTTAATTTGGGATATTGATTATTTGATTCAGCTTACAGTCAGATGTTATTCCACTAATGCTTTCTGGATCATTCTCAAGTCATGGGGGGGAAATAATAATCAGGTACTCAAACTTGTGGAGTACAGCTTGGGTGCAGCTGTCATTAATGCAAAAGTATTTTTTTAGCTCAACATTAAATTTCTAATACAGAACATATTATTTATAATACAAAACATGCATTTAAATGTGCAAATATGCAAAATCGTCCACATGCAAGCAAATATATAAGCACAGTCTGTGAGGTCAGAATGTATATGCACTCTGATATAATATAATTGTCAATTCTATTGTCATTCTTGGAATCAAAAAAAGCTGCAGAGTTTATAATTAGATTGTAATTTAAAATGTGAAATCGCAATCCTAAAGGGTTATGATTCTAAAACTGGATTGAACCAAATTGCAAACGAGCAGCAAAGCATTATTCCACAGTCATAGTATTGTGTTCAGAGTAATGAAGGTGATGCAGTAATTCAAATCGTGTGTTACAAGGAAAAGAGCATTAAAAAGAGGCAGTCTATGTGGAAAAAACGCTGGCGCTGTGCTGCATTACAGGCTTCTTCCATTATAAGCATCAGAGCAAACCAGAGTAGCTGAATCTCCTGATGCAAAATCATTACACTTTTGTCGCAAGAACAGTTCTCTAATATTGTACACAAATAGGGGGTATAAATTATTAACATTTTAATATGGCATTATGGTGTGGTGGTCAAAGCACAGGGCTAATAACCAAAATAACCAACTGGCTCAATTCCCAAAAGTACTGAGCCATCAACCCTAAAGCAGGATAATCCTCATATAAGTCTGTTGTAAATTGCTTTGGATAAACTAAATTTGCTGCGGCCTCCATTTTGTGTGGAATGACTTTTACACAAAAGGCACTAATCAGATGACTGACAGTGCAGTAACTATATGGCTTAGTGTGAATCAAATTCTTTTAGCTATACCTTTCTAACAATTTTGTAGAGCACTACAGATTTAGACAGTGCATGTTTGGTTTATACAGTATTTACAAAAACAATTCAAACAATGTATGCTTAGGTACGTTAACATGTGCTAACACTGTATGTGCCTCTCCTTTCTGTGATAGGTCTTTAAATCTAGCAAGCTTTCAGAAGTATGCCTGCAAAACCAACAGCATTGTGACTCTCTGATTAAACAAGGCACACTGGCAAACAAGTAGCTGATTAAAATTCCAGCTTTTCATCATGCTGTCTACCACAAATAATTTTGAAATAAACAAGTCTTTCTTCACAATTTCTTCACTGAATGCATGAAAATGATTATTAGAGACAGTTTTTGAGGGGGTGTCAACAGCAAAGCACAATGGTCTAGCCATTTCCCTACTTTTGGTGAGTTCATTAGAGATGCTAATGTTATTTGGTGACTGAAAATAATATTAAATGAGACGGAATAAATGAGATTTCATTGATTTTGCATTTACTCTAAAATTGTCGTGCTCCCAAACCTTTTTAATTGTTTAAAAATGTTTAATTTTAAAAAAGAAAAAGTTTGAATGAATGCAAAACTGGTAATGGAAATAATATGAGATTGGTATAAGGAACAAGGCAAAATCAAATAAAACGTTAAATTATTTCTATTTCATCTTTTTTTCTCTCCATGTAATATTGTTTCCATGCTCAGTAAAATCAATTTAGAATAGCTACGTTTATATGGAATTAGGCACGTCAATTACAGTAATGGGTTAAATATTGAGTTATCTTGCATATTCTAGTCAGGGCGGGACTGGGAGGAAAAATTAGCCCTGGCATTTTATGGTCCAGCCGGCCCACCACCACATTTAGGCCTACCATGCAGCTCTGGGTCATATTTAAACTAGATTCATTCGCGAAACCTTATGTACACATTTGACCTTTTCTGTTGTTTTAAAAAGTGTTCACGTATTTTACAGTCGTGGCGCATGCAGGCATTAGAACAGGTAAGATTTCTCTGTTTCCCCTTAATGCAAGCTTCTGTTATTAAGCTCCTTACATTTTGCTGCTTCCACTTGTAGGCTTTTGCATCTTTTCTCTACATCCCCCTTGCTCTTTTCTGGTTTATCTATTGTTTTAGACGGACTCAGGGGCGTTGCTAGATAAGGGGCTCGGCCCCTAAGAAGTTACCGTTGCAGTAATAAATAAATTGGCCTAATAAACTTTTTAAAAAATATTAAATTATGACTGACAGCCCAAGCCCAAAAATGTGCGTCGGCCCGGCGGACATTGCCCGGTATGCCCTATGGTCAGTCCAGGTCTGATTGAACATCATTGACATTAGGTAACATACAACATTTTGGAAGCATTGCAGAATTTCCCACTTCCCTGTATGACTTCAAGGATCAAGCTCAGGCTTAAAGGCCCAGTTGACGACATTGAGCCCAGTTTTACTCAGCACTTGAAATCCCTTGCATATGTGTATCAATGATTGGCCTTCTGGGTAAGTGTTTGCGTAGGGAGAACTGGAAACCATTCTTCCCTCTAGATCATATCTATTTTTAG
This sequence comes from Enteromius thamalakanensis, assembly GCA_032357475.1. Taxonomy (NCBI): domain Eukaryota; kingdom Metazoa; phylum Chordata; class Actinopteri; order Cypriniformes; family Cyprinidae; genus Enteromius; species Enteromius thamalakanensis. Next base: position 4,285,886 of record JAUCMT010000021.1, read on the forward strand.
TTCCTAACCTCATACCTCTTAGTCTTGCATACTGCAACTGAACTAAATGTCAAGCATCTGTCATGATATACTACAGCAAATCATTTAAGCAGAAAAATTTGAAATATACGTAGAACTATACATATACAGACCAAAACAATTAGAGGCTGGGAGGTGGCACGCGTGTCCTAGATTTGGTTATGTCTTCTATGGAACTCAGGCTCCTGTCTGCTGCTCTACTGAGAGTTTGTTGAGTGTTTGTAGCTCGGATAAGTAGCTTTGTATTTCTGTCTATCACTCTCTGTTGTTGAAAGTGATAATATATAAATTAACTCCCTCAATATTTCCTTTAGTATATATCAAACCTATTTGATTGTTGATTGTTGATTTTTATTAATTTCCTGGGTAACTTTTCATTTGCATCTTTGCTCATGTTACACTCGCGGATGTTATTGTTTTCTTATTATTGTCTTCTTTTATTTTTTCTCTCTTCATTTATCTTATTGTTCATTCTGTTTCATTTCTTGTTTCGCTCCGTTTTTCACAAGTTTATCAAACAACAGTGATAAGTGAATAATTCATCAATCTCTGCGAGTATGGCTTCTCTTGTTGTTTGCATGTCATGCCACATGTATAGTTTATCTCTCTCTGTTGGCAATGAGGGTTTCACATGTGATAAATGCAGGGATATAGTTAGCCAGACAGAGTAGATTTTAGAACTAGATAAATGCATCCAAACTTTAACAGAGGACAGTCAGAATATGAGGGCTTTAGATATGGCTTTGGATGCGTGTAGTTCAGCTCATGTATATTGTTCGGTTCCGGCAGCAGCATCCGCTCAACAGGGCTACTGGGTGACTGTGAGACGGCAAAGTCAAAACCCTGCTCTTCTATTCCAATCAGAACATCAAACAGGTTCTCCTCACTCAATGACGCACTCACTGGGAAACCTGATAAAACTGCTCTAGTAATTGCCGTTTCTATTGTACGGAACATGAAAATAGAGACACCAGCCACCATAGTCCAATGTGTTCTGGGAGCCAGAGCGCCTGACATCTTGTCAAATTTGATAGTGCTGACTAATGCTAAATGTTAATTCAGTAAGATTGTTATTTACGTCATGTCGGCACTAATGATGTTCGACTTTTCCAGTCAGAGATCACAAAAAGTAATGTTAAAGGGGTGTGTGAACTTGCAAGTACGAAGTAAAACACTAAAAAAATATATTCTGGTTCCCTTCCTGCTTACCAGGGTGATAAGATATACAGCAGACTGGCTGGATGTCTAAGTGGTGCCCGCAGAATAGTATAGTCTTTATAGACAATTGGATGAGTTTTTGGGGCAGACCTGACCTGTTGAAAATAGATGGTATTCATCCCTCCTGGGGTGGTGTCGCTCTTCTCTCTAGAAAGGAACGGGAGTTGGGAAAAGTTCTCCTGGCCATGACTCGGGAACGAGACTCGGGAATGACTATACCATACCTGACTCGGGAACTGGACTTGGGAACAGTTCTCCTGGCCTTGACTCGGGAACGGAACTCGAGAACAGCTCTCCTTGCCGTGACTCGAGAACAAGACTCGGAAACGACTTTCCTCGCTGTGAATGCAGAACAGAATTCGCGGGCCATTCTAAGGCCGCATTATGCGGAGACCCTGGTTCTGACAGGCGGCAAGAGTGTCAACAGGAGAGTCTGCACATAACCTACCCAACGGCCTGAGGGCCCCCTGGGCCCTGTTGGGATGCCAACTTCTATGTTTAGCATCCTTTGTATTAAAAAAGTTGAAGTATGGGTGGGGGGGGCGGAGACATGAAAGAAATCCTAGACCTCCTTGAACTTGCACAGGTTCTGTGCAAGGAGGCTCACCGGGAATAAGGCGTACTTGAGCCCCGGAGACCAACTGAGTGCCAGTGTGTTCCTGTCGAGGGGCACCTCGGTCAGGGAGGGAAGCAGGTGGCAAAGGGAGGCCCCAGCGAAGGCAAAGAAGCGTATCTTGGCCTCGCCGAGGTGGCTCCAGCTCAGTTGGACTACCTGTGGGTGGAGTCGTCATTCTCCAGGGTGGGTGGATTACCAAAGAAGGCGGTTGCCTGGAACCTGAACAACGCGCAGCGAATACAGCCACGTCTGACTTCACAGTAGCAGATGGAGGGCAGGTAGCAAGCTGAAGCATCGACCAACCTGTCAGACGATTAATGCGACGCCTGTAATCCGCACCTAGCATGCAGCATGAAGGCATTCTTGGGTTGGGGTGCACACCGGTGCACACCGAAATGCCAGAACTCTTAACCTAGAGGCCCTGCCGCCTGAAGGGAGCCTAATCGTGGGTTGAAAAGGCGGCAACACTGTGGGAAAACGCTGATCCGGAGTGTTCCACGGTGCGATGCCTATCTCATGAACCAATCGTGAAATCAGTGCTGAAGCAGTGTCATATGGGGAAGCCCCAGCGGTGTCACTGCTGCTGAGGCTGCCATATGTCCCAGGAGCCTCTGAAAAGAATTGAGAGGAACCGCCTTGCGTTTGAACGGGCTCAGACATGTCAGCATGGCCTGTGCGCTCTCCCCTGCGAGGCGGGCAGTCACGCTCGAGTTCAGCTCCATGTCGAGAAAAAAGATCCTCTGCTCTGAAAGAGTTTGCTCTTTCCTCGACTGACCTGAAGACCTACCTGGCTGAGGCCCCGAAGCACCAGGTCCCTGTGTTGAATGTGAACGTCCATCTGCCAACGTGGAGAGACAGGAACAGGATACGCAGTACCGATACGCTCATGTCTCAAGCCAAGAACGCCGAAGGAGCCTGATGCATGCAGAAACAAAGCGTGACAATACGCGCACTTTAAGTCTGCAGATGCAAACCCGACCTGGACGGCGTGAGCACTCTGAACAGCAGCCTGAGAAGGGACTGGTCCAGGGCTCACCAATCCAGGAAGGGTTCTAACCCACCGCTTTGTTCGGACACGATGAGGTGAGGGCTGTAAATCTCCGACCTCAATGGCTGGAAAAACAGGCTTCGTTGCTACCTTCGTCAGTAGGATAGCTATGTGAGACAGCAATCGTGCCCGTCTGAGCATGTGAGACAGCGATCGTGCCCTTCTGAGGATGTGAGAAAACTCCCACACTGAGAAACGCACGGCCGCATAGACATTCCGGAGAATGGCTATGACACCGCGAGGAAATTGCTCTTTTTTGACGCCCGAATGCCCAGGAGAGACCTCTCGCGGCACAGCGTGCATTCAGTGGGCGAGGTGTCACACTGGCGAGCAAAATACTTGCGCTCTTTAAGCCTTGAAAAAGGCTACCAGTCTTGCGGGTCCATTGACAGCTGCCCAGATGATCTTTCAAAAGCTGCAACGACAAGAGCATGAACTCGGACAGGAACTCTAGATGGTTTGCGAAGATTCTCTTCCAGCAGACTCGATGTCATCAGACGAGGCTCCAAAAGCGAAAATGTGCAATCCAGCTGTGCCCTCTTACGCTCACGCTGTGATGAGATGCACCTGGCTGTGATTATTGCACGCCAATTTTCATTGGCTTTTTACAAATTACTCGAAGACGATCGATCTCTCATGCGAGATCCCATATGTAACGTCCAAGTGATTTGACTGAAAGAGTAACTGGCCCCAACTAAGCCTGGTTTCTCCCAAGGTTTTTTTTTCTCCATTCTGTCAGGGATGGGGTTTTGGTTCCTTGCCACTATAAATAAAAAAGTGAGTGAGCAGTGACTCAGGTGGTGCAAGTCTTAAAAAATTATCAAAGAAAGGAGGGTACAGTGTTTACCCAATAGTAGAGGCTGACACACATCCAAAAGCAAAGTTTGCTTTGGGTCTGAAAACTATTACCTCAGTTCTCTAATAATACACATTGCACAAGTTGATGAAGATTAACTGAAAAAGTAGATAATGTGTAGGACAAGTGTTATTTTTTTAACCTCTTAAAAAAGTAAAAAATAAAACATAACCTGCATAACAGTATTATTGTTGTATATGCTTGTGATGTGTAAGGCCATTGTAAAATATTTTGTATTTAAAACATTACAGCATGGATGCCAAATGCATACACATACATTGCTGAATATTTTAAATGGTCAGCACCTGCACTGAAAAATTGGTTTATTTAGCTAAATATGAAAGAAAAACATTAACATGAACATTATCGCTATAAACTAGATATTTTGTAATTACATAATGATTAGAGTGAATAAAGGGAGTTGCTGATCACAATGGCATGTTCCATAACTATTAATGTGCTTGAAATGGACAAAGATGACAGGCATGAACAGGCATGTCTGCTTGAATACAGAGGTGCCAATTTTCCCAGTGAGTCAGCCATTTCTACAAACAAATACCAATAATTTCACAGCAATAGCACATTAGCTGAAATTAAAAATAGAATATACATTTAAAGACGTCTTTAAAAACTCATACACACACACTATACATACAGTATATATATATATATTAGGGCCGGGACTCGATTAAAAAATAAGGCTTTGTAATTAATTATCCGAAATTTATCGCATATAAATATTTGACCCGAGAACAGTAAGAAGTTTTTTCATATGGATTTTTAGTATACCATTGAATAATGACTGAATACATAAGCTTAAGCAACAAAATATTGT
>JAUCMT010000021.1:4293549-4309405 GCA_032357475.1 Enteromius thamalakanensis
ACTGGCTCCAGTCGTGTTGGTTGCTGTGACAATAGGTTCTTAAGAAACGGATCAGTTCTTGATTAAGGCGTTCGGCCTGCCCATTCGATTCAGGATGGTATCCTGATGTAAGGCTGACATTGATATCAAGGCGGGTGCAGAACGCTTTCCAAACTCTGGAGGTAAATTGCGGCCATCATGTCGGACACAATGTAATCAGGCAGTCCGTAGTAGCGAAACACTTGTTCCAAGAGGGTCTGAGCAGTTTCCCAAGCCGTGGGTAGTTTCTGGAGTGGCACCAGTCTGCAGGCCTTAGAGAACCTGTCCACGATCGTGAGAATGGTTGTATACTGATTAGTTGGAGGTAAGTCCGTGATGAAGTCCACTGCTATGTGGGACCAAGGTCGTTGTGGGATAGGAAGTGGTTGTAGCAGGCCCGCTGGACGTTGTCCAGAGGATTTTGTCATCTGGCATTCTGCACAAGCTTTAACAAAGTTAGATACGTCTAAAGTCAAGGTTGGCCACCAGAAGCGGTTGGAGGTAAGGTCTGTTGTGGCTAAGATTCCTGAGTGACCTGCGCTAGGGCTGTCATGGATTAGAAGTAGGCGATTGCGGAGGTCCGCAGGAACATATACCTTGTTAGGAGGACAGTCTGGAGGTGACGTGTCATTGGTTTGAGCATCTTCAATTTCCTGCATGACGTCCCATTGTATGGGAGCGTTGGTTAGTGAAGAGTGAAGGATATTTTCAGCTGCCTCAGAGTGTGTGGACTGACGGGAAAGTGCGTCTGCCTTGCCGTTGTTTGACCCCGGACGATAAGTTATGCTGAAATTAAATCTGGAGAAGAACAATGACCAGCGGGCTTGTCTGGAATTCATTCTTTTGGCTGAACGGAGGTATTCCAAGTTCCTGTGATCTGTATAGACAATGAAGGGTTCACTGGCTCCCTCCAACCAGTGGCGCCACTCCTCTAGTGCAGCTTTCATGGCTAGCAATTCTCGGTCTCCCACATCATAATTACGTTCAGCAGCTGTGAGTTTCCTGGAGTAGAACGCACAGGGGTAAAGTTTCATAGGAGAGCCTTGTCGTTGTGATAATATGGCTCCGACGCCCGTGTTTGATGCATCCACCTCCACAATGAACTGTTGGTTAGGATCAGGATGTTTCAGAATAGGAGCTGTGGTGAACTTCTGCTTTAGTTCCTTGAAAGATGTGTCGCTCTCGGAAGTCCATGGTAGCCGTTTACGCCCCTGACGAGTCATTGCGTTAAGTGGTGCTGCCGTTTGACTGAAGTTCCTAATAAAACATCTGTAGAAATTGACCAAGCCCAGAAATCTGCAGTTCTTTAAGGTTTTGAGGCTTGGGCCAGTTAACAATGGCTGACACTTTCCCTTCCTCCATAGCCACGCCGTCTGCGCTGATGATGTATGCCAGGAATGCAATCTTAGACTGACAAAACTTACACTTACTGAGCTTGGCATAGAGGTGGTTGTCCATGAGTCTCTTCAGAACGGATCGTACATGGTGGATGTGTGAGTTGAGGTCTGTGGAATATATCAAAATGTCATCTATAAAGATGATCACAAATCCGTTCAGCATGTCTCTGAATAGATCGTTGACCAGGGCTTGAAAAATGGATGGATTGTTGGATAGCCCAAACGGCATAACGAGATACTCATAGTGCCCATTCGTGGTGGAAAACGCTGTCTTCCATTCATCACCCTCAAGGATTCTAACAAGCACTACGGAGGTCAAGCTTAGTGAAGTAGCGTGCTGACCTGAGCTGTTCAAGAGCGGCAGGAACTAAGGGTAGTGGATTTCTGAATTTGATTGTGATTTCATTGAGTGCCCAGTAGTCAATGCAGGGTCTCAGGCCCCCATCCTTTTTCTACACAAAGAAGAATCCCGCCGAAGCTTGTGATGTGGAAGGTTGTATGAACCCTTTGGCCAACTCTTCCTTGATGTACTGGTCCATACATTCAGTCTCAGGTTGTGAGAGTGGGACCACCTGGCCCCATAGTGGTATGGCTCCAGGAAGAAGACCTATGGCAAAATCCATGGAGCGATGTGGTGGCAGTGTGGTAAGGAGTTGGTAGTGAGCTGATGTCAGTAGCTTTGTCGGGTGCCAGTTGAATGTGGTGAATGGGTTTTATGGCTTTGTCAAGGCAGCGGTCTTGACAGAGTGGTGACCTTTGTGTGACTTGGTGAGTGCTCCAGGAGTGCTCCATTTTTATAATTTCGTGATGGAGTGAGCTGGTCAGGAGTGTCAGGGTTGTGGTTCGTTTGGCGATCCATCCAGACCTTGGAGTCACATGAAATGAGAGGAAGGTTATGGTCAATGACAAAACTCTGATCAATGAAATTGCCTGCAGCGCCTTAGTCTAGGAAGGCTTTAATCTGTATATGCAGGTTTTCCTTAATAATTTCAATGTCAATTTTCATGGCTGATTGAAGTGAAACTGAACTCACCCGGTAGGACCTGGAAGGACGGGTCTGGATGGGCAGGTGGCTCGCATATGACCAGGTTTGCCACAGTGTATACATAGGTTGTTCTCCCGCCTTCGTTCACGCTCTTCGCCGGTGAGATGAGTGGCCCATAGTTGCATTGGCTCTGCTGGAGGGTAGTGAGTGAAGCTGGAGGATGCAGTGGGTGTTCGGCGGCCCTTCCTGGATTTTAACAGATGGTCAGTTTGGATAGCCAAATCAATGTATTGTTCCAGAGACATGTCCTCGCCAGAGACATGCACACCAGTTCCTTCTGTAGGCCACGACGGTATAAGCTCATCAGTGGATCGGCATCCCATCCTATCTGGGCCGCTAGGGTTCTGAAAGACATGGTGTATTCCGCGGCAGACGAGTTTCCTTGTTTTAAAGAAAGCAGGCCAAACGTGCTGGGTTGCTTTCGCGCAGTGCCAGTGTGGGTACGAGGGGAGCTGGTGGATCCAAGGGTCTGCTTTGAGCTAGGGTGAGAGACTGGATAGATCGAATAAGTTCCTCCGTTAAAGTAGTGAGCTTCTCCAGCTGCTGTTGATGTGTTTGCAACACGGTGGCTTGGCGATTCAGTTCGGTCATAACTTGAAACATGGCCGCTGGATCCTGTTCCGGCGAAGTCTTCTGTAATGAATCTCCTGAGTCTTGCGGATCCATTTGCAGTATTTATTATCCAAGTCAAACCGGTAGAAGGTCAATAACACGGACAGACAGAGTTAACAGAAGGCAGGCAAAATTGGAGTCAGATAAACAGGCAGAAAGTCATAGGCAGGCAGCGAGAATCAGAGTCAAAAACACAAGCAAATCAAACACGGGTAAATACACAGGAAATAATGCTTGGAATTGATGGCCGAGGCAAATCAGCAAAGGTGTGTGGGAAAAGAGTCCGGGCGGGAAGGCTAGTATTCGGGAGAGGGTTCCCGCTGCTGTTGTCCGGAGAGCGCCAGTTTTAAATAAGAAAAATCTCAAAACACTTTGGTCATTTTTGAGCATGATGCTAACGGTCTAATCCGATTCAATTATCTATGCTAAGCTACAGCTAAAAGTGCTACTGCCAGACTTTTCCAAAAAAGTGGCATGTTTATTTAAGATTTGCCAACCCCAGGCGAATTCATGAGAGAATTACTAAATAATTAAAAGATTATGACTTGTTAAAAACATTTACATCCAAATTATAACTTGTAAACTCCGAATATGAGTTTTCTGAGAACTAATTATTATTATTATTATATACACACATGCACACACAGTTTGATACAGAGTTAACCTGATAAGCTAATAAACTACATTATAGCCTAACTGTTGACTAGTAATTGCCCAAATAACAGGCATTGATGGTGGTGCCACAGAAATATACTTTTGAAACTAAGGATGCATTCAGCTCTGAGTATAACGTCCTGGTTTGTATATAAGGAGTCACAAAGCCCCCAATTTTTGGGAGGGTATGGTTTGGAGACAGCGCCACCTTAATGCCTGCAGCACTGGCACAGACAAAATGTGCTGCTTCATCAAGCACCAGTACATGATTGATTCTGACTGTTGCACTGAGTTCAAAAGAGCTGATGAATGAGGGATGACAACACCATAAACACAGACTCCTCCTAACAAATCAGTTTGTTTTCAAGACTCATAAGAATAAAATAATGTTTTATAGAACTAGAGAAAGAGTAATAATCACTCAGTAAGGTTTCTTATGAATTAATAGATTGAGGCATCAGATCTGACTTGAACATGCAGAATTAACACAGTTTTTTTTTTTGGTTATTTTCATACCACGAGAACTAAGCTTTGGGAGTCATCGCTTTCTAAAGCATGAGACACACGATAAGGATGACATGGCTCTTTTCCACCACTTTAGGTCTGTATGTGCTTTAACTTGACACTAACCTCTCTAAACCTTAACCCTATGTTCTTTACCCTGCACTATATTTTGATATATACACTTAAAACACAAGATTAAGTAACGACAATGCATTTACAAATTTTTCAGCCCTTTTGATTTTACCAACGTCATGCGTTTGGACAAATGTCAAATGATCTTGCAGGAAATGTGTTTAAAATCTCCACCTTGCCACAGGCAAATGACAAAGATGTTTTGTGAAGACTGCTTTGAAGGAATGCAATTCGCAATTCATGCATGAATTTCCTTTGAAATGCATCTATTATAGTGTGGAACCATGGCTGATGCTTTCAAAGCACGTGCTGATCTAATGCTAACCTTGTAAGAAAAACTTGGTAAATTTTACTGAATGTGCGTGTAGTGTACTTTAAATCATATCTATGTAAAAACAGCTGTACTTGCACGTTATATAATATAAATGAAATAAAAGACCACTTAAGTGTACTTGAAGAGAACACACTTTCATGCCAATTATGTTTATCAACACATTAAGTAAACTTAAAAAAAAGTCATATTGTAAAAATGTCAAATTAAAAATAAAATATTAAAATAACTGAAAACATACTGGCAGCCCATTACACATGAATGAGTAAAACACATGTAAAAAAAAAGTTCCTTAAGAATTATACTGTATATTTGATTAAATTGAGTGTTATTATAAGTTATTATATTTTAAATACTCTAATAGATTTGCTTATATTATTACAAATGTGTAATTACAAATAAAAAAAAAAAAATAAGTGCATCACTTATTTTACATGTGTCAACAGAAATTACTATATATACAATTACTTAGATATAGATGCTCATATGAAAATGGCCCTATATAAAAATATTGCAATGTCAAGGTTTCCAGCATGAGGCCCAGCACATGTTTGCATATAGCTATAGCACCATATGAGACTGGAATTCATGAGGACTGGCATGTACCAGAAAGAGGTTGTCTGAGTTCGCTCTAAACTTAGACTCAAACAGGGCTGGGTGATCTGCCAACGGGTAACATGTTTGACATAATCGACAGGTCTATAGTTTAAACATATATAAAGGTCAATAATTTTGAACCAGGGAAAAGAATTCACATTACAGTTGCCCATGGTTGAATAATCTCGCTTAACCAAGAACCATGTGGTGACTATAGATGCACACATTTAGCACAATATATCATAGTCACTCTAGGTCATGTTTCTATTTTAATCATATTTGCACTCTAATCTGATGTAATGATAATACTAATATATTTCACTTTAATAAATGTAAAGGTAGTGGATTTTAGGGTCAGAAGTTCAAAACAGACTTAAAGAGGGCTTTTCTGACTAAGAATAAATTATATTTAGGAATAAACTGCATATCTGCAGGAGAACGTACCTTTAAAGATACCCTAGAGCAAAGAGTTATAGTAAAGCCACAATAAACACATAAAACTAGCAGGTCTTCTCTATTTAAATAAACAATGGCTTGGGTATAAAGCCATCTCAGCTAAAGCTAAAAACTCTTTTCAAATAATGTGGTGACCATAATCTCTATTCTTAAAGAGATAGTTCAGCCTAAAATGAAAATTCTGGCATCATTTATGCACCCTTGTGTTGTAGCAAAACTTTTTCGTAAGTGGAATACAAAGGTTTTCTGAATGCCCAAGCCACTCTTTTCCATTATATTAAATGGTATAGATGTGTAGTCCCCATTCAATCACTGTATACAAAAGAGCAGCTTCAACATCCATCAACATATCTTCTTTTATGTTACCTGGGACAACACGAAAGTGATTAAGTTATGACTGAATTGTCATTTTTGGGTGAACTGTCCCGGCTTATATCTCTCAGTGCTGTGAATCACACAGAATCTGTTATCAACCTGACTCTCTCTTTCTCTGTGTGTCACAATCAGAAACAGGGCACACAGCACTGCATTTTGGGATGTCTAACAAGCCTTCTAGCATTGCAGCCAGAGTTTTTATTGCACCATAGCAGTGCCGATATTTAAAGCAGGGATGTCAGCAATACTTCACAGCATTGAGCAGAAGCTATGAATTAAGCACAAGTGGGAATATCTTAATTATTACATCTATAATGTGATGATCATACCTTAAAAAAAGTAGAATTAGTAAAATTATGAGATGAGATAGATGTCAGAGGATTGGAGATTTGATCAATGCTCTGTTGTCATGGAAAATCGATATATGGATTTAAGCTGTTCCATTTAAAAGAGATTACAAGCTTTCCATTTAATGTCTAACAAACACATATTTTAGTGTGTCTGACCAGTACAAATGTTACAGTAATTTGACATTTGTAATTGCATGAATTGTTTCAAGAATAACAGGTACTTCACAGGATATCCATGTGTGTGTGTCTATATACTAAAAATAATAGGAACACTTTCATCCACTTCTTATAGTCCACATTGCCTTGAGCACACTGGGAAATAGTAATCATTTCCTTAGATTTTTTTTTTTAAGGCTAAATCAATTTATAGCATGGTCCATTGTTATCTCCTACCAAGCAAAGATTATGCTTGCATGCAACAACACTATGAAAAAAAAACTGATATGAACATGTCGAAAGCACATTTCAGGTTTCAGAACAATACAATTGTAATAATACTAATATGTGAAAATGTAACATTGAATGGTGATTTATTGCTTTGCTTTAAACAATGCAAAACTAAGAAACATACATCCAGAACCTTCACAAAGAATTCCACTGATTGATACCTGTCAGTGTACGTTTTTAAATAAGTCAGTCTAGCCAAGGCATGCAGAAAACACCTGTTAACACAACTTATCACCTGCTTTTCACTGACACAGTGACTCCAGGGGTAAATTTCACCTTTGACTGTCAGCCCATTCATCCACACTGGACAGCAACCAGGCCCACAGAGATATCTGGCAATCTTTCATAAATGTCTTGTATGTTGACAAGTTATATTATTACCCACCTAGTTTCCTAATGTTAGAACCTGATACTTTATTGACCTTAGGACAATCTCAGTCAGACCACTACTGAGATTTCAGGCCTGTTTATTTTACTTGCGTCAAGTAAAATATTAAGTGTCAAACTGCACTGCACTGCAAAACTGTCTTTTTATTGTTAAAGTCTTCACAGAGTCATATGAACACTCATTGTTTTGAGCAGCACCATTACACTACAGCAGCTGCAGATTATGTACAGATCTCTCCAGAGGTTTTTGAAGCCAACGATTAGACTAGACGTGTGGAACAAAAACACCAATTATTGTTCCATATAAATTGCTATTTTATGATTAATGATAGTTTTCTAATGTTGTAAGGTATTAGTCTGCTTTCTCATGCTTTAAGCCAGTAATGTTTTACAAGACATGCTCTATATCTGAATACTTCTCTATTACAGTAGGTCACATGAGCAGGATAGTTGAGATATTAAGTAATATTATAAGCATTTAATATTCTAAGATATTGTATTCTTATATCACTCACTTTTATTTATATAGCGCTTTTAACAATAAAGATTGTAGCAAAGCACTGAACATTATCAAATATATATAATTATATATAATCTTATGCTTTTATTCACCACATCATCATATTTAAAGTCTTCCATAAGATCATGTGACACTGCTGTCATCACAACAATAAATAAAATGTTAAATTATACTAAAATAGAAAATGTTTGGAAATTGTAATACAATAGTATTTTATATTGTGAAATACCAGTGTTGTTGTTTTTAAAGTATTTCAAACAAGTGCCATGGTAAGCGTAAGACTTTAGAAATAATTCAATACCGTTGTGTAGTGCTGTTTTATATTTGCACTTATATTTTGAAATTACTATAATGAAGATCAATAATGAAATTAGCCTACAGTAGCAGTTTTTCCTTTGACCTATACATATTTTCTTATTGTTCTTAAAAAAATGCTTCATGCTCACACTCTAGTCAGGAGGTGGCAATAACCCCAAAATTACAAGAACACAGGTCAACGGATCCTTTTTTCACTACATAAAAACTGCTCTGTTGTATAAAATCTTTGCTGTAAAACTTTATTCATTAAAAATAAATGAGCAAAGTTGAAATAAATACATTGTAAATACATTTGTATTCAGTCATTGCAGAACATAAAACCATAGCATGAACACTGAAGTGATTCAGATTGATAGATTATATAAATACAAATAAAGCATGAGCTCAAAGAAAATCACATGACACGATGAGCCAGAAATATGCAAAAATACCCCACCTACAAGTATCCAATCACACAAGCCAAGCCTGGATAAATAGGATGACTGATATACACCCCACTAGTTAAAAGGTCATCCACTAGCATACTAACATACCACAGTATCACTAGACCTTGAGTCCTAAATGTATTGTGCAACTGATGTCACAAAGCAGAGCATTAGTCATAAAAATAAATTATGTTTTTTTTTTTTTTTTTTTTTTTTTTGTGACCAATACTGCTGTTGACAACTCTGTTTGAAGACTAATCAGAATCACCATCCAAACAAAACAAAAAAAAGATTCAAACAAGCACAAACAGTTCTTGCTGACACACACAAAATCTAGTTACATTACCAATATTCCTTTCATGTCTGAGAGAGGTTGTCAACAATTACTAAACTACACTCAACTGACGTTTGAGCTCAGACTTTTTAATTTTAAAAGGTTATTAAAAGCAATATTTTAAAAGCTAATCAGAAGTAGACTGAATGCTTGAGTTAAGGAGCATTTCACACTGGAACTTTTATTAACTGTGGGCTCCTGTAACCCTGGATAAAGAGTACTGTCCCTTTAAGACCGTTTGCCAGGCTATTTTAGCTGAGACCCAGCCCCTTATTGACCTACTTTTAACAGGAGCATGGGACATTATCAGGCCCATGTGAAAAAAAAAAAAACTATAACATTTTAATTATAATTTCACATTGCAGTAAAATAGAGCTTCTTTAACAGATTTACACAATATTGTCCATAAAATCCACATATTCTAATACCACACAAAATGCTTGGTCCTTCACTCAAACAGTTAGCAATGATGTGTGCAAGTCACACAATGACTAAAGACAAACATCTTAACTGGGTTCCTCACAGAACCCTGGTTTACAACAATTAATAGTACTCTGTACACACAATCCACAATACATCATACTGCTTAAACTTTACAACTAGAGCTTACATTATCATTGCTGTGCGTATCGTTCTGCTTACCTGAAGTGGCTGTCAGGATTGCGCAAAACTCAGAACTGTAGAATTGTCTCTCTACTAATTTTTTCATGAGTGTGTGTGTGAATTGAATTGAGTGTAATCACAGAAAGCTGAATTGAAATTTTAATTGGCATATCAAGAAGTGGAATTTACTGCAGAAATTTAAGACATGCAATGTTTTCTGGGAAATAAAGTTATCTTTCACCCGTGTCAACAACTAACCTTTTTTTTCAAGTTTGTATATCTAAGTATATCTAAATATCTAAGATTTTCCAATGTTGTTGTAAGCCATCGCATCTGCTCACTAAGGCTGCATTTGTTTTATTATTAGTAATAATTATAATAATAATATCTGTTTTCTATTTTTGTTTATTTTATTTTTATTTGTTTTCCCTGTGATGGCAAAGTAGTCATTAGTCTTCTGGTATATATATATATATATATATATATATATATATATAAATAAAATAAATATATATATATAAAAAGTATTGCGTTGAGTTTTTTTTATTTTTATATATGCGTGTGTGTTAATTTATGTATACGTAATAAATATACAATGCACACACACACATAATGTGCACAAATGCCTATTTTGGATTAATTGTTGCCCAGCAATAAAAATTTGGTTAAATATTTACTTGATTTTAATTCCACTTCCTTGCATACAATTTCAAATAGCAATTCTGCATCTTGTTTGTTACCACAATTCAAATTAAGTAATTGCACTAGAATTTAAAAGGCATTCTCAATTCTGACTCATTCTGATGAACAACCCTGTTGGTTGTTAAAAAAAATTAGAACTATCACAGCCCATATTCTTTCAGTGAATACACATTAAATTATCTACAAGTGTAATTTACTCCAATCCAAAGCCCTCTGCATTTGAAATGGCAATAGTTAACTTTTGCCGTAGTTCTTTCTTGCTCTTGTATGGAGGTAGACAGATCTGGTTGAAGCATGTATGCGACACTGGGAGCCTGCAAAAAAAAATTAATAAATAAACTATAGAGAATGAACTTGCATGTAGTAATTTCACTGCAATCCGCCGATGTGATGATTACCAGTCAGTGGAGACTTCAATCTTGGAGATCTTGAAGTTGAGGTCGGCCATTCCACCCACAGGAACGCGGTCACTTCCTGTGGTAAAGTGGAGCAGTTTCTTCTGCAGCTCCAAAGGAAATGCCAGCACCACATCCCAAAATGCACTGCAACACCAGAGCGAACAGTAACATTTCCACTGATAGATATAGATGTACAGTAAGAGAATGACTGTGAAAAATTGTAAACAGGACATGTACCGGATAGTGGGGTCAGTTTTGCTGTAGCCCTCATACTGCACCACCCGCTGCAGAGAGCCCATGTCCAGATTAGGACTTCCACACACCAGGATCTCAACCTCCTCTGGCCTTAGAAGCTACATAAATTACATATTTAATGAGTCTTTATAACGCAACCATTGTTGTGATTATGGTGATGCATAATTGCCAAAAAAATGAGTCTTTATAACGCAACCATTGTTGTGATTATGGTGATGCATAATTGCCAAAAAAAAAAAGTTAATTTAAATAATGTTACAAAATGCCTTTAAATATGCCCCTTTACCTTCATACAACAAACAATGTTTGGGTAACACTTTATATAAATTTAAGTTCGCAAAAGGGACATTATTTAAGAGTGGCATTAGCTAAGATGCTTTTAATGAATATTAATAATAGCATTTAATTGTCTTGTATATCAGTATGAGAGAAAGAGAGAGACAGAGAAAGAGAGAGCATGTGTGTTTATTTGTATATGCATAATGAATATACACATTACACACTCATGCATTATGTAAGCATAACTTCCTTTGGATGCAATTAATTGTTTGACAGCACTAGTAACATTACAAATGCCATATCTGTACCTTTTGATTAATTTTAAATTAAAGTATTTAAAGTATTTGACGATGATAAAGTGAACTAAAACTAAAATAACTAGACAGTCTGTTGGTATGAAATCTTGTAAAATATCTATCCTATCAAAATACAACTGTTGCCACGCCCCGCACGTACACACAGCCCGTGCTGTTGAGAAACAGTCAGCTAAAAGATAAAGATAGGTCTTTAATCCACAGAATAGGTAGCAATGGTCCAATCTGACACATCCTTCCCCTCCCCTAACCCTTCACCCCTCCTGCCTCGCATCACACCAAGACCAACGAGTCAGATATTACGGTTACAGAGCCTCTTACGTAAGCAACCATGGACATAGTCAACTGTTGCATAATCGCTAAAGACGGGGAGGGTCTAAAGTTAATCATGTCAAGTGAAATCAGGCCAGAGGAGGTCTGAAATCATGTTTATCTATTTTCATGGTGATGCTATTTCACTGCTGTCACACTGTTTAAATAATCAACCAGCGGACACATGTATAGCTGATCCTACAGCATGCTAGAGAGAATTTTTAAAAACTGGTGCAGTTCAGTGAACCCAGAGAGAAACCAATGACTCACAGCCTGAACATTCCTTAAAATGGTCAGATAAAATAACTCTCCCCCTGCTTTTTTTTTTTCTCCGTGTGCATCTCTTGATTAAGAGAGCAGTCTGAAGTAAAACCATATATGGAAGTCTAAATCGAGGCTGAATCGTCGCTAAGATAAACAAATGTGTAATTATTTTTTTCCCTGGTCCATGGAGAAAAATACCCAACACTTACAAAACTGAACACTCTCTCATGCAGATTTTAGGCTTGCTGCAAGTCCCTATTGGTCTTACAAAAGAAAATTTTGCAATAAGAAAGAAAATGTTTGTTGGTAAATGTGGTTTCTACACATACTGTTCTCCCACACCTCCCTCAACATGTGTTAAAACACAAGAATTTTAATTAAGGACTATTAACCAGCAAATCTCAACAAACTACTAACATGCATAACAAACAACAGCAAAAACACAACTGTTCAGCCGATTTAAAAAAAAAAATGATACCATAGTGATATCATAGTGCATTAATTAGTAAACTTAAAAAAAAAATTATATTGTGATTACAGTATTGTTTTTTTAATTACATTTATTATATTTTTATTTATTAGGAATTGTAAACTGTAACAGATATTAAGTTTTAAAAATGTATTTACATATAGTCTGAAAGAACAATAATCAGGAATAATTTCATTCGCATTATTGTGGTTGTCATTATTATTATTAATGATAATTATTATCTTGGAATTTATTATACAGTGTTTCTTTATATTATTTTATTATTCCTATTACATATGGGTTGTGACGGGGCACACTGCTGTACTTTGAGCACAAAAAGGAATCTTGTAGCTTTATAAAATTACTGTTGAACCCCCAGATACACATGGATTATTTTAACAATGTCCTTGCTATGTTCTTAAACCTGGGAACATTGCAAATGTGTTGCTCCAATGTGTCTATGGAGGGTCTGAGAGCTGAGGGAGTACGTACTTGTTAGTAATAATATACATTATTATTATTATTATTATTATTATTATTATATACAGCATACTTTTTAATAGTCAGAAAAATATCAATAATGGAAAAACCTGTGCACAATGTTTAAAAGAAAATAAAAAAGAAAACAAAAAAAGTAGTTAAAACCAGTTTGTTCATTGAGTCACTATTTAAACATGGAAAAGACCATGTTAAGTGACATACTCGTGAGCTGTGCAAAGTCTGTAAGAAACTGTGTCTTTGTTCAGATTTCAATTGACATGCTAAGTAGGGCAAGAGACTTGCAATTTTCTGGGGGTTTCTATGTATTCATTCTATATGACCTTGAGTCTGAGGTCTCTCCCAGCCAGTAGCTGAAGAGCCTGGATACGGTATGGAGATTGAACAAACAAAGCAGGCCCAGTAACAGGGCACCCTTCCAACAGTGGGGGAAGGGACAGCCCATACACAGATGTAGCCTTCACACACACACACAGGCACACAGACCCTGCCCTCTCCTGCCCCTGAAACTCTCTCTGTCTGAGAGCCACTTGTAGAATATTCCAGAGCTTGCTGTGCCTCACAACAGCATTAGCAGTTAAAAATTACTAGCTGCAGTTAAATGTCAAGCTGTTTCTTGGCTTTCTGTTTACTTGCTTCCAGAGTATTCCCCTCAGAATTTTTTTAACTACCAAGTTAGTTACTAGGTGCAAAAGACACAAACTCACCATCAGGGCATTTGAGGCACAAACACTATGAAAACCATGATAGAAAGCAGCAAACTGCCTGAAGATGGATTTATTCAGCAGGAAATCAATGTAGAGCTGGACGTATTCTGTGCAGGGACAAACAGATCAATTCTTCAGTAGCAGGAATAACACAATAAGATAATTCATGTTGAAAAGGGAAAATTCAGTCATGCACATAACTACAGCGCCAATACTCTTACCTTTTCTGTTTAGGTTGGTTACAGGGATTTTGTCGCCTCCTGGTTTTAGATTATATGACTTAACCACTCCAAGTTCTTCTTGAAAAACCTAGAGGAAAAAAAAAATACAGAAATGACCTCCGATTTGATTATCTGCAGATGTTATCACTTGGTTCAATCAGGCAAACACAAGTATCTATTAGATATGATGAAACGGGAAACAAGTCCATGAGAGCAAACATCCTGATGCAGGTCAAGTTTAGAGGGGACTTACCTGAAACGTGGTATAGAAGTCTTCTTCAACATTTCCTTCATAGCTGAGGAGTTCCCCAAGTCCATGAGCAAGATCCTAAAATGCACACAGAAGAACTCACATTTGACATGTCCCATATTGTGCCTTTCTACTTTAGCAAACAAGGGACACTAATCATAGTAACACTGAAAAGTACTGACAATAAAAAACAATAGAGATGACTACAAATTATTTTTGTCATGTATGTGGCATTATCTAAGTTTTCTGTGACTGTGAGAGCTGTTAAAGGCAGTAATTCATACAGTACGTTTCAAAAACTTGTGCAGCTAATAAATGAGATGACTGTGCTGTTTGATGCAAACTCCGGAAATCTATTTTTTCAATTTAAGAAAGTAGCTTTGAGATTCCACATCCACATTACCTTTGGAAAAAGTTTGAAACAAGGAAGCAAACAACACCCGCAGGCAGTTATGTAAGTTTGGAGGAAGCCAGAGACTGTTAAAACAGAACATCTGGCTCATTTAAATCTGACTCTGCAGTAACACGAGAGTGAAGGGGAATGCATATTAAAGCGGAGCTTAACTTTTATTTCAAAATACAATTAACCTATTGTACGTTAAGTTTCAGCATACACACTAGTCTCTATTATGACTAAGAGCTTTACTGCAGAAGAAACAGCTAATATTGGGCGCCCTCTGCTGGACACAATAAACAGAGGCATTGGCTGAATTTGAACAGGCATATAATTATGTCCTCAAAAGAAAACATAAATTAGCTTAGAAGCACACTGGAACTCATGTGTTTGAAATTAAATGCATTTACAATTTTGCCTGTAATCTCGATAAGTTTAATAATATAGTATTTTTTTTTTTAATTATATAAAATTAAGAGGAGGCTGGGTCACAAAGTAGTTGAAACGAGAACGTTTTGCATAAAAAGTCTTTTATTTTATATTTATTTTTTAAGAAAAAGTTACTTATTTTCTTCTAGTTTAAAGTTAACTAAACAAGTAAACTACTGTACCCTATAATTTATAGTTTTAGGATCCACTGATCAAAAGAACCGAATTTATTTGAAATTTTTAACATTACAGATTTCTTTTTTTTTTTTATTCAATCTAATCAAATCAGAGTGCCTTTGCTGCTAAAAAAAACTGTACTGTACTGAACATAAACCTTCGATATACCAGAGTTGTATACATTCAGAAAATGATTTGATTCTTTTTTCTTAATAGTTTCTCATTAAATAGCAATAAGTAACAGTAATGGGACATTCTTACTTGATATTTAGCTGTATTTGAAACAAAACTCTAGACTACAACTAGCATTTGAAGGGTTAAGAAGTTCAAAAGAAACAAAAGCATGATACTTCAAAGGCTGCTGTGAGATTCAAAAGACGGGCATGACTTTATCAGCAGAGCTGAAAGCCAACAGAGTGCTATTACTGCTGTCCTCAGAACAATGCACCATCTGAGGCTTATTAATCACATCCAGGCGACTAGACATCAGGAGTGTGAGTCTGTGAAGGTTGGGTGACACCCTGAAAGTGCAAGAGCTATTTCTGACTCAGTGTCATTCTGTCAGCCATCTACACTGTTTATATATGTTTATGTTGTGTGTGTGTGTGTGTGCGCGTGTATGTATGTATGTATGTATGTATGTATGTATGTATGTATGTATGTATGTATGATCGGAAGAGGC
>JAUCMT010000021.1:4331972-4352342 GCA_032357475.1 Enteromius thamalakanensis
GGCGTCAGCGCGACCCTAGAGACGTGGCAGGAGAAAGTGTAACATCTCCGTTCCCTCCTTCAGGGAACGTGGGTTACGTTCGTAACCTAGAAGTTACCCTTTCAGTCAAATCACATTGACGTTACATATGGGAACACCCATGGAACAGGCCACACTGTAGGGCCGCGTTACGCGGAGATCCCCTACCAACTGGCGAGACATTTTTAGCTTTTCCAGTTGGTTAGCAGAGAATCTGCACGTTACCTTCTCAACCTCCCCACGGCCCGTATAAGGGGCGAGAGGGTTGCTTTCAGTGGTGCTGAAACAAGCAGTTGAAGGCGGAGCGCATGAAGTTTTTGAACTAACGCATGCGGGACAAGAAAAATTCAATATATCAATAAAAATATGGATATAATTGAAGGGAAACACAACCTTGTGTAGACCGTGGAAATGTTTTTGCCACACCTCTGGCAAAGGAGACCAGAGAAAGCACAGCCGGAGCTACTCCGCTCTAGACCGACTGCAGGGCAGGGAGTACTCAGGTTAAACACATTGAAGGCAACACTGAGATGTTAAGGGCGGGTTCCGTGGAAGCAGCTGTCCTGATCAAGGATGCGAGAAGACACGGCCTCTACGCAGAGGTCGTAGAACCTGGCGAAGGTGCCTGGCTGCTGAGAGCGTCTGAAGCTCTGAGTATGGTCGATGTAGAGTCGCAGTGCGCATACAGCACACAATAACTCTAAGGCTGGGTCTGCCTCCTCCCGGGGCAGAGCTTGCAGGTTCACCACCTGATGGTGGTGACACACCTGGAAGGCGTGGTGGGAACCTTGGGCATGTAGCCGGGCCGGGGTTTCAGGATAACGTGAGAATTAGCCGGGCCGAACTGAAGGCACTCTTCGTCGACAGAGAAGGCCAGGGAGTCTCCCTGGCTCCCGCGCTGGTGACACAGTGTCCTGAGTCAGCATCTGTAAAGACAAAATTTGTGTTAGATGGGGACCTCCGGACACTGGGCCCGGAGGTGTGAGAAATTGCTCTTTCTGTGAAATTGTGGGTACCGCCGACCCGTCTGCTTCTGAACTGCTGCGAACTTCTGGGCCAAGTCCCCGACAGTGCCACCGAATAGGCCAGCCTGGGAGATGGGAGCGGCACCTGCGGCAGGTTTAGCCAGAGATGGTGTTTCTGGACAACCGCAGTGGACATCACCTGACCAAGGGCGCGCGCTGTGACTTTCGTCACCCGTAGAGCGAGGTGTGTCGCAGCGTGGAGTTCCCGCATCACCCCTTTATCAGGTCCGCGCTTGAGCAGCTCTTTAAGAGCTTTCGCTTGGTACACTTGCAGTGTAGCCATAGTGTGCAGAGCAGTAGCAGCCTGTCCAGCAGCACCGTAAGCCTTGCCCGCGAGAGCGGACGACAGCTAACAGGCTCTGAATGGGGGGATGAGGATGACCCCTCCATGAAGCCGCATACAGATGGACCGCCACAGCGCGCTCCACTTGGGGAATACCCTCATAACCTGTGGCTGTTCCGCCATTGAGCGCGGAGAGGGCCGAAGGGCTTGTGTGCAAGCATGATGAGTAAGGGGCTCGCCACAACTTGGTCAGCTCTCCGTGCACCTCCGGGAAAAAAGGCACTGGGGGAGAGCGCGGTGGCGGGTTGGCAACAGGCACACGGGCACCTGCAAACCGGTTCCTGCCGTGGTGCGGAGGAGCATGTCTGACAGTTCGGTGTCCGCAGCTGACGGACCAGCAGCCGCCGGGCGACGACTTTCTGGCGCAGTCGCCGCTTCACCATCAGATTCACCCTCTGATGGTGCAGAAGACATCTCAACCTCACGGGGTGCCCCAAAGGACACACTTGGGCCTGCCGTAGCAGGGGGAGCGGTCTCCTTCGAGAACACCACGGGACTGCGTCAGAAGTTCGCGCAGCTGAAGCATTCTGAACCGTCATCTGGAGGTCCCCCAGGCGTCTCGCCGTGGCAGCCGTGAACTTGCTATGGTCCAACGACTTACCATGGGAAGAGCGTGAGGGGAGCCTGCTCACAAGTGAAAGGCGGGACCTCAACACAGCCAAAGTCATCCGCTCGCAATGAGCGCAGTAACCTTCCACGAACGCCGCCTGAGCATGTTCTCGGCCCAGATATGACAGACAGCACTCGT
Source organism: Enteromius thamalakanensis (assembly GCA_032357475.1). Lineage (NCBI taxonomy): Eukaryota > Metazoa > Chordata > Actinopteri > Cypriniformes > Cyprinidae > Enteromius > Enteromius thamalakanensis. The sequence goes on from JAUCMT010000021.1 coordinate 4,334,107, forward strand.
GACCATCCGACGAGATGAGGAAACTTCCACACCCAGAAACGCAGTGCCGGATCGACATCCCGTTACAGAATGCGTCACCAACCGTAGGAAAATTTCTCTTTTTCCTGGTCGCCCAGGGAAGACCCAAACACAGCAACTCTGTGCAATCATGGGTCTATGCTCACTGGATATATCGATAACTGGCACAGCCGGCCTTGAAAAAGGCCACAAGCTCGCAGGATCCACTGACAGCCACCCAGAAACGCTGTCAGACGAGAGAGCAGGTTTTGCGGGAACTTCTCCAACGATCTCCTTCACCTTCTTTTATAAACGAAAGCCGGGGGTCTGTAGCTCCAAAACAGCAACAGCTCTGAAGCGAAAAGCTGCAGTTGCACTGTGCGTGCGCCCTCTTATACTCACGCAGTAAGGAAGGTGCATCTGAGCGCAATCAGTGAACGCCAATATTCATTGGCCTTTAGTAAAAGCTCAAAGCAGATAGGTTCCCATATGTAACGTCGAAGTGATTCGACTGAAAGGGTAAAGATAATTATTTGCAACCAGGGAGATATTACAAATGTGGGAGATGATAGAAAGGATTGAGCTTTGGAGTTCACTGATTGATACTAGGCTTTAGAAATTACTAAGGACCGGCCGCAACTTTAATCTTAAAATGTCAAACACACTAATCTTGAGGGAAACATCTGATCCTGGATCACCTTTCTTTTAGGAGGGATAAGAGGGCAAGACCAACACAGAAAGAAGATAAAAGAAGAAGAAGACATGGAATGGCACATATAAACTATAGGAGTAGGAGAGATAATTTAAGATGGCTAACCTTTACAATGTTCTCTCCCATCTGCCCAGTGTTACGCAAGCAGTCTAGACAGATGGCTATCTGTGGATCATTCCTGTGATAGTCTCCATCATCTTTAACATCATCATCTTCATCCACTCGGGCCTTTTTACATATAGGGCCACCGTCTTCAAAAAGACAAAACAGAGTTGCTCGTGTTAAAGGATTGTCATTTAAATCATTAGAATCAAAAGGTCTGATCTATTTTTTCATCCACCTTTCACACCGATTTTTTAATAAATAGGTTTTTCTGAATCCCCAGAATGTTTAAAATGCAAAATGCATCAATCTACATGTGCAAATAATATAATTTCATACATTTTATTAAAAATAAAATTAATATGTGCCACATTACATAATCCACTGACAATATGAGTCACAAATTCTAAACATTTCAGATTTATAGATATGCTAATGCTAAATACCATCCGCATCTTTTCTCAGGCTTTCTTTCATATGAAATAGATTACATTCAAGACGATGCTCTTGGGAATATCATGAATGTGGTAATTATCTCATCATTAAGAACTTCTTACAGCTGCAAACACTTACAAGTTGCCTTGGAGACTCAAGTATTATGAAAGTCATTCATTTTGGTTCACACATTGAGCAGAAAAGCTGCAGATTACGAAGATTGTAGTACACAAACAAAAAATACATTCCAACAAATCACACTAAAACATTATGTCTAAATTTGGATTTTTTTCAATATTTTGAAATAAACAGGACTTTTTTTTTCCTACTACGGAAGTCAATGGTGACCAAAAAACACTTTTTCAAAATATCTTACTTTGTGTTCAGCAGAACAAATAAATTCATAGAGGTTTGGAATTACTTGAGGGTAAGTAAATGATAGGTTTTTTTTTATTTCTAGGCTGAACTATTCCTTTATCTTAACAGTTGTAACTGTATAAAACAGTTTTGCAGAGTGACTCTTTAGTAGTTCACTCTGTAGTCAAGGGAGCGATATGACACAGATACATCTATACTGATGACTCACATCTTACAACCCACCTCTGAGACAAGGTCAGCGGAATAAAGTGTGGTAGATTCTTTTGAGCTGTGAAGATATTATTTGATGAACAAAATTATACCAACAGTCTGATGAAAGAAGTTTAACTGCTGATACAGCAGAGTAACCTGGCCCAAAGGACTCATAGCCAGAAGAGCCTAATGTGTGGGATTAAAGGGATAGTCGAGCCAAAACCAAAATATCTGTCATTATTTACTGAGCTTTCTGCTAATCCAAACCTATATCACTTTCTAGGGAATGATGGGCCAAATGTTCTAGCTGTTCTTTTTTCTATAAAAATGAAATTCATTTTGACCCGTTTAAGCAGCAAAAATTACAGCATAAATGTATAATAATAATAATAATAATAGTTAATATAACCTGTGTGTTTATCTCTAGTCTATTTGGGATATTTTTACAGTGCTTTTTCAAATTTTCACAGCTCATGGTCTCCACTTACTTTTGCATGGAGACAACATTCTGCTAAAGTTCTCTTACTTTATGAAGTGAAAACAGTACATAAATGGCACAGTCTTCATTTTCAGGTGGACTATTTTATTTTAAAAAGGCGTAGCTTTGAGATAACATGTTTATTATTTATGAGTGCGGTTGTGTATCATTTTACTGTTTGAGACATTTACCATCAGGATTTTCTTTCGATTTGTTTCTTCTCCAGAATTCAATCTCTTGCTGCTGTTCCTCTGGAGCAAAAGGTCAGTTAATTAAATGCCAATTGATATACAGTATCTATAAATTACACAGGAGTTATTTTAAATGGAAAATACATACTTTCTCGAAGACCAGGCACAAGTTTGAAAATGACTTCTTCTAGAGTGTTGTCCAGCCTTTGAAGAAAAGAAATACACAGAAATGTGAGCTACCAGAACACTAGCCATGCTAATGTCACTGTCACATCTGTTAGCAGGTTCAGGCTAATGCTGCTCTGTGCTCTTGTTATCGTGTTATCATTCTGACTGGTGTTGGGGTGGAGATGTATCACTGGTGTGGAGAGGCAATCCTGTGCAAAGTCAGTCTCACAGCTGACATTCTGGCTCCAGAAAACAGCCCGGCTGTTGCTTGGAATGCCTCCCAACCAGGATCAAATTCACTGCCACTTTACAACCCCCACACTGCTCAAAACCAGGCAACTGTGGGTAACACATCTCTCAGGTCTATTATGAGAAAGCTATTCGATTTTGTTCAATCTTATTAATCCTTATCATGGCTTGTATTGTTGTGTGCTCAATGCTACACTAAATCGGATCCCAGGCCACTTGAAGCAGATTTGCTGAAGGAGTTTTGAATTAGTAGTAGGATATCATGGACCAGTGCGGCTTACCTTAACATCTCCAAGGGATTTGTTTCATGAACCTGGATACCACATTTTGGGCAATCATTGCTGTCCTCAAAATGCTGGACTATACAGCTTTTACAAACTACACAAAAGCAGACAAAAAGAAGAAATTATATTTAAATAACAGTAAAAATATGTTAAATTTACAGTAACAAAAACAGCAGCTGTGACAACCACTGTTAAAATACAGTAACAACATGACTATGATTTCTTATCCTTTAGGTAATAAAATGACCTAATTATAAATTTACTTACATTTTCTTTTAAAATCTATTACAGATTTTCACCATATACAGCAAGAGAACTCGATCTTATGAGTTACAATGCATGAAAAGCTAATTTTTCGCCATTTTATGCCATTATTTTGCAAATGGGTAGAATCACATGTAAACTGTGTATCATATGCACACCAACAAATTTTGCATCCTATGCATGCAAAACTGTATTATATGAACGATTTTGATTTTATTTTTTATACTATTATATGCATTTTCATTTCACCGGGCTCCCTATTTACAGGTACCAAATACATTTTACTGTAACATTTATAAATTTTTTTATATGTACAAATATTCCTATTTAAATTACAATAATTTTTTATGTTACATTTCACAGTTGAAATTCCCTACATCTGCAAAAAATATTTACAGACTACAATTAAAACCAAGTCTTAAAAACTGGCATTTAGATAAAGCTTTAGCTGTCTTTGCTTGGCCAGTATAACACCGAACAATATCTGTAGCAACAATCATTAATCAGTTTAGCAGGTGGTTAAAATGCAAAATGCATTTAAGATATTAAACCACTTTTATGGCATTAGTTAACATTAAATATAATATCAAAAATATATAAATACAAAATAATATAAACAAATAATCTAACTTTGTCATGGTTTAAAATTCCTATGCCACAATAAATTGCAAAAAAAATTTGTGTAAAAATATCTTATGCTTGAGGTGAATCTGTTGTCATGGTGACTGATCTACAGATGACAGTGACAGTGTGTTGGTCATGTATCTTAGAAATAAGGGAGATTTCACATCTGGTTTGCCGTACCAGTATAATGCAAAAAAGAAAATGAGGTCACTGACAATGTAAACTAATAAACACTAATACTCACTGTGGAAATAAATATGTGCCTAATAAAGCATTATTAAATTAATTGTCCATAAAATTATTAGCAACAACAGGAACGTGATTTATCAGCTTAAATACATGCAACAAACACTAAATGCTGTATCAGTGTAACAGGTAGGTCTGCACTAAAATACAACAGTTTGTTTGGACACATTGATTTATATTTTAAAGATTTAAGAATTATAGATATGTTAGATAGGCTATACTAACTTTGTATGCAAAATCACCTTTCATTACTTAAATTTAGCACTGTTTTTTTTTTCAATGTGTGCTGCTTGTGACACTATTATAACAGATCACTTTTGGGTCAGAGCCCAATGGTTGAAAACCACTGCTAAGTAATTAAATAAAATTTTCATTAAATGTTCATAAAGACTGTAGTTACTTACAGGTGTGCAGGCACTCTGTTACGGTGGTGGGCTTGATCAAGTACCCTTTACAGATATAACAGGTGATGAAATGGTTGAAATCCTTCACCAGGTGTTTCCTATGTGATGTCATTGTCACGTTACCAAAGGAGGGATGAAGGAAAAACAGATGGTGTAAGGATGAAGTGGAATGCAGCTTCAGCCTTTCTCTGGCTCAACTGCAATATTTTGCTGAAGGGCCCCTGGCCTTCTTTTCCTTCATGACATCATGGAAAATTAAACATGCCTTTAAGACAGACCTGTGGAAGTGGACAAAACAATTATGCTTGAAATAAAAATATTAAAATCAAGTTGTTAAAAAGGTTTTTATTTATTTATTTTTTTACTTTTTATCTTTTTGTGTAACATTAGCCTGTAATCTTTGTTTGTTAACAGGAAAATTCAGTAAGGCTGCGTTTGAAATTGTACTGTCTTTTGAATTACTTATTCAGTCCCCATTAAAAATCAGTGGTTCTCAATAACGTGCGGATCGGGATGAATTTTTCTGTCCGAGCCCGCAGGCCGCGTCCGACAGAGCAGTAACCGAGCCAGACCCGATCCCAACAGGCATTAAGATATTTATGTCAGAGCTCGATCCCAGCCAGAGCAAATTTTTTTTCTCATACTAATGACTCATGCACTTTTTTTGTGTGGAAAGCCCGTTTTTATTAAGCAACTTTAGGAAGAATGTCAAGAGATGAGAGCATCAGCGCACACGGGGCAAAAAGCGTTGTTATAACACAGGCGCACATGCGACCGTGCCCGACCCGAACCCGAGCATCCTTTCTAAATATCTGTCCAAACCCGGCCGGGTCAGTTGGGTACCATCGGGCTCAGGTCGGGTATCCATCCTCTAGTTCTCAAGTCCTAAATGCTAAAAAACGTGCACTTTTGAAAGGGGACGCCATTTGTTTGTGTGTTCCAAAACTAAAGTGAACACCTCAATCCCTCCATGAAGGGCCCTTTCCACCGACTGTTCATAATTTATAGTCATGTGACCCAAGGTGGAACATCCTCATGAGGCAGTCATGGCCTAATGGATAAGGAGTTGGACTTGTAACCCAAAGGCCGTGGGGTCAGGTCCCAGGTCCGGCAGGGATTGTGGGTTGGGGGAGTGAATAACCAGTGCTCTCACCACCTTCAATACTATGACTGAGGTGAGACCCTTGAGCAAGGCTCCCCGGGCACGGCAGCAATGGCTACCCAAAACTTAAATTCTTATTCATGCCAAAAAATAGCAGTAGTTTCGGATTTTATACTGACACCTACTGGCCTTCTGAAGTTTGTTTATAAAAGCACAGTGAAGCCGTTTGTTTTACTTTCAAGCCTGCTTTTCTGTCGTTTTTGTCTGTTTTCTACTACTACTATTACTATACTCATATGACACATACAATGGTCATTACAGGATTTAGTGGTTTGTGCTAATACATGGTCGGTGGCCTACATGTTATCTTTGATCTGTGGTGATGTAATCTGTTTGTTTGGACTTTTATTTTTCAATTCATGCTCATTGTGTTAATGTTGGCTGACTGTACGTCAGGGTTCCTCAAATTTGCACTGGAGGGCCAATACACAGCAATACACAGAGTTTAGCTTCAATCCTGATCAAACTCACCTACCTGTAATTTTCTAATGATCCTGAGGACATTATTGAGTAGTATGCGTTGAGTAGAATCATGTGTGTTTAATAAGAAAGATGCACAAAATATACAGAGTGTTAGGACCTCAGGAACATGATTGAAAACCACTGCTCTAGACTATGCTATTGCCTTCAATAAAGTAATATGTTGTCATATGTGACCCTGGACCACAAAACCATTCATATGGGTACATTATTAATAAATAAGCTTTCATGTCCTCCCCCAGTTTCAAAGTCTTGATATAATTTCTAAACTTCACATCGTCATAGCAGCACAGAGCAGGACACAAGAGTCTGCCTGTGTAAGCTATTTCTAAGAAGGTGCAGTTAAATTATTAGGATTTGTTTTTCCTGATTAACTTCAGATTCCATTGGAAATAGGAACATTAATTTTGGTTATTTTATTTTTTCTTAACCTAAATATATTTTTCTGAATAAAAATAATAAATTAACAAAAGGAAAGGAAAAAAAACCCTGCAACAAGTAGCAGCCTATATGCAGAATTTTTGTTAATTTCTGTGAAGTCTTTAGAAAGCTGCATTCAGTTTCTTTCCTTTATTTACAAAAGCACAATTGCTTTTATTGTGACTGTACACGAATACACAAATAAATATTTAGAATAGTTTCAAACAGTGCCTTATTCTTGAGCGAGTTTTGTAAGATGTTTACGCTTTTATAAGGTGAATTTAAGAGAATGTAGAGAATTTAAATTTTATTCACATACATTTTTGACTTTATAAAACGATTCTCTGAAGTCTTTGTGATAAGAAACTATTCCTTTTGGCAGAATTTATTATTATAATGAACTTAATTATTTCCTGGATTTTCTAGGCTATCACCATAGTCCCTATACATAAAAAATTAATACCATGTAAATGCAGGAAATGGGATTAAAATATTTCCCCCAATTTTCTGAATTGAGAACTGAGTGAGAACCCCCACTTCTCAGACCAAAGTTACACCCTTGGTGCTACTTATGACTGGTGTTGTCGTCCGGGGTCGTCTGGCTGTTCTAAGACGCGTTTGTGTTCTGTATAGAGCACTTGCTAAAAGCTAATTATCATTAGAGATATTTACTGAGTGCACCTTTAATGTTTTAAAACTTGAACTTGTCTACAGGTGCATCATGGTATGTTCGTTAAGCCCCGCCTACGATCTTCAAAACGAAACCATTGGGTTAAAGTACAGAGGCTTCGAAAATGAAATATAGCTATAGGCTAACTCATTCAATACATGTGCATTTCCCTGGCCAAAATTCATGTATGAAGCAGGGGACTCGTATTATTTGGTACAATAAGTTGATACACAAACCGACACAAAATTTGGGCCTGTAAACACAGCATTTTGTCGTATTTTATATTAATTATCTAATGTTGCGATCAGACTTAAATATAAGGTGGTGATGACAAACATATCCAAAGTGTTTTTGCTATGTCTGTTCTCCAAATGTCTTAGTTGGTCAACATCAGCTACGTCGCTTATCGTGACATCCTGACGACAATACCATTTTTTTAAGTGAAAATGTATCCCTACTTGGCCATAATTTGTGTCATTCTGAGTGTCTTCTTCCTGTAAAACCCTGCGCTACGTTTACCTCAATACCGAATAACGTGCGATCAGTACCGCACTCGTTTCAACTTGCTGCCATTTGTACAAGTGTCACTTTTCGTAAACGAGAGGCGAGTGTTTTATCGCTCACCAGTGCGCACTAAATTACCAACTGTACCCTGACAACTACTATCCTACAGAGACACAGACATGCTGACGAACTTGATATATGACACGAGACCGCATTCCCATCCCACCCGAAACTTTACGATGAAGGGAGAGCGTGAAAACGACACACAGCTGCAGTCAGACAGTAACGACCATCTCTTACCTTCTACACATCATGGGTCCATGTTGATGATGCGCATTGATTTTTATAAAAAGCCTTGAACGAATTTGGGCTGTTGAAAGTGATGGTTGTTGTAGCGGCACAGAATACGGAACTGCTTTCATTTGAGATGATATGGGGAAGGGGGCGGAGGACTTTCCAGTTCTTGTTTACGCATTGCTGTTTTATTCATTCCATGGCAGATTGTCTCTGATTGGACACAAACTAGGGCGCAGCTTTCAATTACCAACTTGTCCACTAACAGTTTAAAACCAGTTTATCAAAAATACACAAGTGTTGCAGGCAGACCTGTTCGTTATTATGGCCTATTCCAGGCAGGTACCTTGCAGTTCATGTAAGACAGGGTTGCTTTAGGAGCGGCATGATAATGTTACATTTAACTCCTCAGCCTACAGAGAAAGAGAAAAGAAAGTTGAGCAGAAACCTTGAGGGAAATCTTCAAGGTGTTATTGAGAAATAAACAACCAACATTTATTTGCAATAAGGAGGCTGATGTTAAATATAGTGTAAGGTTTTAAATGAACAATATCAATGCTATCAATATATATCTATATATCTATATATATCTATATATATCTATATATATATATATATATATATATATATATATATCTATATCTATATATATATATAAACATTTTAATAAAAACAAAAATGGAAATATATGATGGGATAAGATCCCACCAGGGGCAAGTTAACCTCTCAACCTTAATACATTTTTTCTTAATCATATTGCACAAAAATCAGCATTTTTAATGAAAGGCTAGATAATATTTTGATTCTGTAATTTCATCTGAATATCCACATTTGTGAGATTTAGTTAAATGATTTAGCCTTATTTTGTGTTGCTGGAAAACATTGATCTATAACATTGTATTTATTATGTTCAAAATCAAACATGGGGACACATCAATGTTTTTAGATTTGTGAAGCAATTGGCACACAAGACCCCAAGTGGCATGTTGTTTAAGCATTATTTTTTAAAGGTGATACTATAATAATTTATTTTAATATTTTTCAATGACAACAAAAAAAATCCAAATAGGCTAGAAGAGTTTATAATAAATGGAGATCAAAATTACAACATTATTTCCTAATTTCTAAAATTTCAAGGTCACCACTTATTGAAGTTGTATTAACTAGGGTACAAGTCCAGTTTTCTAACAATTAAGTATATTCTGAAGCACAGGGTAAAAAACCTAAATGAAATATTTGAAAAAATACACTTCTCAAAATTAGATATTATTTTCGGATTGAAACCTTTAAACAACAGGTTGTAGATAAAGGTGAATAGCAGCCATTAGCAAGAGAAAGGATCATTCCAAATCTGTCATATTGTATCTTCAAGTCTCTCATTAAAAAAAAAAATAAATAAAAAAAATTTGGTCATCCAGTTGGCAATCAGTTCAACACTTCAGCTGGAATTGCTCACCAATTCAGAGATGAACAGGAAATTCAGAGACATTTAAGCCCTATAATTTGGACTTAAAGCCCACTCTGCAATGACCAAACCTCTAATAAGCATAAAAAGTATATCAATATGTTAGACTAACCTTTGCTGGGGAGGATATCGTGAAGACAGAGGAGAACTGGTCCTAAGTTCACTTCAGTGATGAAAGCAATTTTATTTACAACACAAATTCTGTAAATGTTAAGACATTTTTTAATTTTAAATGAAGTAAAAAAAGACTTTAAAATGACATGAGCTAATATTTTATTCTCAACAGAACATAGAGAACATAACAACTGTTGAAAGGGAGACATTGAGCTCAGCTGGGAGAACATCTAGAAACTAATTAAAGTGGTCATATGATGCGATTTCAAGATGTCCTTTCTCATTGGAAAATTGCAAGCTCTTAGTGCGTAGTGCCCCACTGAACAATTGTCTTTGTCAGACGTTGAAATGGCATTCTGACAAACCAGAATGAAAGTTTTTAAAAATATTTTTTTAATCATTCACATTTACTTATAAAGGTTCCATGCATCTGGTCATTCTTGCAAGTCTTCTGAAATCCAACAATCACGACATCGGAGCGGCAAAACATTACTTAATGTGTCTAGTATGTCCACTGCTCTAGCCAGTGGCATAAGTTGGAGCAGCTTTTTATATGCCATTGGGCCCGTTACCGTGGGCAGCTGCCACTAGGCAAACTATATCATATTAGGTAGCTTATTATGGATGAGATCAAGCTTTGCCTCATTCAACCAAGGGGGTTGCATCTTTAACAGCTTTAGCACATTATTTAGTCAGATTCTATATTTTGGATGCCCATGCTACTCTGGGTGAGTCAACATTCCAGAGCCATGTCTGAAACCTCTTCAATACTTGTTTGCTGACACTTCCAATGTGGCAGCGTTGGTATTTAATACCGTAAATATAACAAAACCTAATTTTTGATTATTAATATGCATGACTAAGGACTTAATTTGGACAACTTTAAAGTCAACTTTCTCAATATTTAGATATTTTGTTGTTGTTGTTGCATCTTCAGATTGCTGATTTTCAAATAGTTGTATCTCAGCCAAACAATTTCCTATCCTAGCAATTCATATATCAATGTCTGGGGCCACAATTGCATGTATTACTGTGTGAAAATGAATTCATACTTGTTGACACTGTTATTTTTCAGAATACTGAAAATTTGAATAATATTTAGCTGTACAGTATGTATTTATATCTGTATTGTATTATGTTCCCTCTGTTATTGTTATTGTTATTAGATAAATTATACTACTAGCAAGATCATGAAAAGTGTTTTAATAGAGTTGCAAAGGACACTGATTGCTTGCAGATGAATTGCACTGCCAGTTTTTCCAATGTTAATTTTTTTTTTCTTTAACATAACTGCTAAGCTTTCATGCACCAACACTGTGTAATATTTCCATCTGATATTATCACTCAGTGTGATGAAAGGTTTGTAAACTTGCCTTGCGCATCGTTGATGAAGCCCTAGTGCATAAAAATATGTCAGCACAAGGTTAATATTTCATATTGCAAATTAATATTGCTTATGGTATGCTGTACCAGAGCTGCGTGGTGACAAGTTCAACACACACGTGCTGTTTAGTAGATAAATCAGTCGCAGTACCACCTGACTGAAACTCAAAGCATGGACATGTGATACATACCCTCAGATTAGAGGCACACTCAACACTGCAAAAAAATGTTACGTTTAAAATAAGGTTTGTTTTTAAAACATTTGTACATAATTCATTTTTAGATATTTTTACAGACAAAATATGCTTATTATATATATTTTTTGCCATAGAAAAGTGGTCTCTTCAAAAAAAAAAAAAAAATGTTGTGACTGTCAGACCTGAGGTCTAAAAAGAGCAGGTTACAAGCTCCAGAAATGGTTGATAGACATTCAGGCAATGTGTTTAGTTACAGATCATCTTTTACAAGCATTTTTATAACACATTTAAGAGGACAGATAAAAACACTACATGGAAGCTTCGTATATCATCCTACTGACCTATGATCTAAATCCATAAACAAGGTATTACATAATACAGAAAGTCTCATTATTATCTCATAATAAGAAGAATTCCCGTATAAATGCATTTGACCTGTTCTGAGAGATGCAATGCACTATATTATTATAAAAACTATTTAAAATGCAGTTTTAAACAACTCTTCCATTAAACATAACTGACCGAATTGAAGGCTGATGCTTGGTTTCCAAAACCAGTGTGCAGGAGTTTCACATTGATTTCATTAAGTAAAAGGGTTTTAATTAATCCGTTATGCATTTTTATAAATGTATTTACAGAATTACTAAATTAACTCTCTTTTTTTGACAAAACATCAGGTTACATTTTATATTGATTGCAAAATTCTAATTTCCAGAGCAATTGTACAGCCTTAAAATATTTATAATATATATATATTTTTTTTAATGAAATTTTCTGTAGAACTCTAGATTGAAAGTAATCGCGTATCAAGTATATCCACTTGATTTCTTGATAGTTATGTAGTTAGAAACATAAACGTTTTTTGATCTTCCATTTTTGAGCCATGATATGTAAAACTGCTGACTTATTGCAGTGTCCTGAATTCCTGATTCATTTCAATTAATAAATGAACAAAGACACCTTTATGTTGCATATTAAACTTATTTTTGGTGCTCATTTTTTAGCTATTATAGGGGGAAATATCTCTCTGTCTAACCCCAGTGTCGCATTCTGCTTGTTATGTAGCCTCCCACAGAGCTTAAGAAAACCTTAAAAATAACATTCAATTAGACATTATACAATGCTGCCAATATTAATTTTAATAGATAAATTCTCCACATCTTTACTGCATCTTTTCAATGTTTTATAGGTCCTGGACATGTCAAAAACTAGCAGCTGCCATGCAAGACAACCACCCCATGACTCATTACAGTGATTCATGGGCAGCTCAATTAAAAATAGTCACAGGGTGCAACAATTTTACCTGCTCTTGTAACAGAAGTAATGCAAGTGATGAAACCTAAGAAGAAAATAGTCTCATAAACTAAGACAACTTTTAATATATGAGACAGTCAAAGCTGATTATGATGTTAAAAGTCTCCATATCACTTCATAAACATTTCCTGTCATCTTTGTGTGTGATGTGGAGCGGTGTTCTGTGTCTTGTGCTTAGTGGTCAACTGTAAGTCACCCTTGGGTAGACAGGGGACTCTATGGTGGCACATCAAGTTCCCCCAGGTTTCATTTCCATTCCTTTAAATGTTCCCAAAGGCATCTGACTTCTGAAAATGATTTTTTCACCCTCCTCAACGCATGCATCTGACATCAGAGTGACGTTGGAGGACCTCAGAGGTGGGAGGAGTCAGCTGAACAACAGGAGCATGATCTCCAAATGTCACAACCACATATATAAGTGATGCTTGGCTTGGATGCCTTAATTTTGGCACAAGGAATTTTCAAGGAAAGTCATGGGAATCCTACAGGACGATGAGCTGGTAAGGGCTTCTATGTATATTTCTTAATGTCTATTTAAAAAAAGCAGCCAGTTTTAGTCATTTCCATGCATTACAGTTGCATTTGATGCTTTTTTTGTTCAATATTTCTTTCTTTCTTTTTTTTGCATCTTGGGATCTTAGGTGGACTCCTGTTACCTTTATAAGATAATAAGACCTTTTTCATATTCATCCTCTTCTCTCAATCCGCTTCAATGGCTCAATTCAATTTAAAAAGATTAGATGTACAAAACATTGCTGTTTTAAAGTGTTTTCAAAGGGATAACACGATCATTCAGTGAATTTTGTGTGTACCACAGTCAGTCAGTCATACAGGTTTGAAATGACTTAAATATGGTTTTTAGGGGAACTATCCCTTTTGAGTGGTTATGTCTACAAAATATATGTGTGCTAATTTTGTGTTATTTTAGGTTACAGACATCACAAGTGGAAACAAAGAGCAGGATGACACTGTGGCATGGCATCCTTCTGAAGAATGCAAAAGCTCAGTTGAACATCATCTGAAAACCTATAACCTTCAGTGTGACAGTGAAGTCATTTTAAATGATTTTAACGTAAGATACGGGTTCCTTAAGCATCTGTTTGTTTACCTATTGAAGCATATGTTTTAGCAAATACATTTTCTTTATCATATTTGAATGATTTTGCAGACTGAAAAAAACACTAATGACCTCCTGGTGATAGAAAGTCAGAAATTAAAAACAAGTAAAGCAGTCTACAAAACACAGCCTGAACAAGAAATAGTGGTAAGCATGATTCAAAGCAATCTCTATTAATGAGATTTCAACCCTCCAAAAAATCATCTCATTGTCTCACAGAATGATTTTGTTGATGAGGATGACTTTCTGAAGGCAGCGCTGGATAACAAATTGCCAATGATCAAAAGTTATCTCGCCAGAGGTGCAGACCCAAACGCCTGTGATAATGTGAGTGTTTATCCAACATATTGAATAAAAGGCACCTGACAGCACTTTAATCTAAAGGATCTATCTATATATCAATAAAATAATATTGCCTTTAATCTATTCACAAAGTTGGGTTGGGAGCTGGGTCTATATTAGGCAAGCTATGATGACTTTCACCTTGATATTTTAGCAAGGATGTATACCTTTTTTATTTATTTCTTTTATATATCAAAATATATTAAATATGCGTGTGGCAAGAGCATCTACGGCATAAACCGTTGGCTAAAACACACAAGGAAAGGCGCTGTGAAAAATAATATTACAGTCATCGCATTCGGAATCTAGAATAATCACAGAGGTTGTGATAGAAAAACTAAAATTAATCTAGATTTTAAAAAATGTGTCTATGCCCACCCATAATATATATTTGATTATTTTTACAAGTTCAACCGAACAGCTTTGCACAGAGCTTGCTCACAAGGAAATGTGGAGATTGTGCAAACCCTGCTGGAGGCCGGTGCATCAATTGAAAATAAGGACAAGGTATTAAATAATGTTTACATAACACTTAAGCATATTTGTGCATTTAGTTTTTCTATGAATACAAAACACATATTACTACTTGAGGAAGAGTGTACAAGAGCAACACAAAGAAAACATTTTAAACCCAAGCTTCGAATTTATATGCCAATTTCTAATACATAAATACTCTTTTAGCATTTTAAAGAAAAATGACAACTGGTGTAACCATCAAGCAAAAAGTAGTAATGTTTTCCTTAATCCTTGAATACTTGTTAATGTAAACATCTTTAATTTACATTATTTTTCATAACATTTAAAAATACATTCAAAGGTAAAAGCATTTTAACAAATATTGTGAATAAATTTATAAATATATTTTTATTGAGCTTTACATTTCATGGAGGTATAGCGAGGTTGCACTACACTACGATTTTCTTTTGCGTTTATATTTTTACAAGGGATTATTAAAAAAAAAAAAGTCACACTTAACTGCTTTTATGAAAGAATTGATACAGCAAGTTTTAAAGTATTGTAAATATTTATTTTAACAACAAGCAGCTGGCATTACTCTGTAATCTATGTCTATTCTCTTCTTAAACAATAATCATATTTTTTTGGTTGTGTTTATTCAGCTTCTAGCAACTGAAGTTCACTGGGCTTGTCGTGGTGGCAGTTTGCCTGTGCTGGAAGCACTACTTAATCATGGAGCAAAACTGGATTCCAGAGACAAGGTTAAAGCTGTTGACATCAAATCTGTTTTATTAATACAGTTGGTGTGATTTGACATACTGTCTCTTTCTGTTACACTTGACTTTCTCAGCTTCGCAGTACTCCCCTTCATGTAGCGGTCAGAACAGGACACCATGAATGTGCTGAACATCTCATAAACTGTGGTGCAGACATCAATGCAAAAGACATAGTAAGAAATCTGGCAACGCATTCATTAAATAAAGTTAATTAACACTTTAATGGTCATTTTAATGTTATTCTGCATCAGGAGGGTGACACACCACTACATGATGCGGTCAGACTAAATCGCTTTAAGCTCATCCAACTTCTTCTGTTGCATGGAGGTGACTTAAAACTCAAGAATTGTGTAAGTATTCTTAAATGTAATGTGCATCCTAAGTCCGTTTATCTTGCTGCTCATGTATAAGGATGTCAGATACTGTTAAATGGTCATTTAATATGTAGGAAATCAGTTCTCTCTAAATTTCACTAAAATTTAAGCTGTGCAGTGCCATCTTCTGGTACTTATGTAAGCTTTTTACCCCTTAATATTATTTTTAGTAGCCAAGACATTTTGCTTTGTCTTCTCCAGGAGGGAAAGTCACCAATGGACAGTATTTTCGAGTGGCAGAATGGAGCTAAAACCATCTGTGACAACTTTAACGATGGAAAAAAGTAAATGCAATAGCATTTACCACCATAGATGCACTTTGGGCATAACACACTGAAAAACCTGCAACTTTAGATTCCCTGTATATTAGAATCTAATATCTTAGGCAGGTACTGTATATTATTGAGCACTGCTTGACATCATCATGTGAAAGTTTTATAACAGCTTTGGAAATTAAAGCGCAGTACTTAAACTTTTTATTAAATCTCAGATAAGGCAGAAAAGAATGAGAAACTTAATGAAACATAGAGCTTCCTCTTCACATGGAAATGCATTGTCAGAAATAATTTTGATTCAGTCTAAGCATGACTGATAGACATTTTTCATATTCCAAATGGTAATTTATGACAGTATGTGCTTAATGTGAAAAAATTTGTACTGGTTTAATTTATCTGTAAATTTTGTTTGCAATTCTTTTAAAGCTGGACTAAATAAATGTCATTTTTAAAATATCTGCGTCATCTTTGAATTTAAAGTGGATTGCAAGATTTCGAAGAAAAGGGATTCAAGGAATATTAATCTTCAATTTAAAAAAAAAAAAAATAATATACATAAATACTGGCTATTCTAATTCAATTTTGGCCTTTTTAGATACTGGAGACTCATCTTCTTGCTTCTGGGGAGTTTTTGGTTTCATAATGGTGTAAACAACACCAGATGCAGTGGCTCTTGTATCTGTTATAAAGAATCACAAAAATTACCAATGAACACTAATTTCACACTTTACAACCCTTAAACCAAATATTAAAGAGAAAGACTTAAATGCTCATCTGTATAAATGCATGCTCAGCAAGTCAACTAACAACACTATGTGGCATAGAATTAAGCCTGAAATGGGAAATAGTTGAGCTCTTTCCAGTTATTTACCTCCATGAAGCAAGACAGATCGACAGTTGGTAGAAACAGCAGCTTTGGCATCTCCCTCTGACAGGCTGAAAACAAGTCCTCTGAAATCTCAATAAAGGAACATATCAACACATATACAGTGACTTTCAGAAGTACCACATGATGCATTCTTTTTTTTTATACTCAAATTTTTAAAAAAAAAGGATACAAATTGGCAATGTCATACGGGCCCCTCAGCTCAAGTGGCTAAGGAAAAGAAAAAAGAAAAAAAAAAGACAATGTCATACTGACTACACAATACAGGAACACTGAAATGTTGTATCAATCTACAAAAGACGTTTTACATTTTCTGCTCCACTGGACACTATGATATTCTGTAAGGAAAAAAAACAAAAAGTAAATTTCAGAACTAGCTTAACACATTTTAAAGGTGTTTGTGTAAAAAGGGATAACATACTTTTCCTTTACAGATTTCCATGAGGCTGATGGCATTGGCAATGG
Organism: Enteromius thamalakanensis; assembly: GCA_032357475.1. Lineage (NCBI taxonomy): Eukaryota > Metazoa > Chordata > Actinopteri > Cypriniformes > Cyprinidae > Enteromius > Enteromius thamalakanensis. The sequence continues at coordinate 4,351,525 of JAUCMT010000021.1, forward strand.
TGTATTTCCTCAAAGTGGTGTCTCTGATGGCTGCCGCATAACAGGTCTCAAAGAAAACTCCCCTGTCAATAGCCTGAAGTGACCAACATAACAGTGATAATACATCACTGAAACAGATAATTCATGCCTAAATTACCATTATTTATTAACCATCAAGTTATATCAAACCAGTTTTAAAAGGTGACATTTTAAAGGCATACATATGTGGACAATATAGTTGTTACACTTAGGTCACAGAAAACTTTAATCTGACAAAATTAATAATAAATACAATTTCTATGAATGATAACCAATGAAAGTCAGATAATGCTTTTTAACCATGCTTCAACGAAATGTAATAAAAAATAAACTCAAGGAACAGGGGCTCGTTCTTCGTACGTCGCTAACTCCGTTAGCTGGATTTGATTGTTGTAGATTTGTCCTGATCTCGGATCGTTGGGTTCTTCGACGCTCATCCGGGACTTGCTGTCATAGCAACTGGTCCATGAACTTGAACCTGCTCGGGAGCAGGCTTATTTCATGTAAACAGGATTAAGGCTGCGCTCCTGACGGGTTATGATTGGTTGAAATGCAGAGATCACACCTGATTGGTTAAAGAGCACGACTGACACGGATTGAGTATCAGTGTATAAAATAATTACGATGAATCACACACGAATATATATATATATATATATATATATATTATGCAATTTTATTTATATGTTTATATTATATAAAGAATCTAAAACTCCGAGATTTAAGTCGTAATATTTCGAGAATAAAATCTTTAAAGAATAAAGAGCACCTCTTGCAGATATCCTCTGCTTTTAAAATCT
>JAUCMT010000021.1:4352442-4384567 GCA_032357475.1 Enteromius thamalakanensis
TCTGATATCAATACATGTCGCCTTTTAAACCAACGCACGAGCGCGCAATAATCCTAGACAACTCAATCCAGCTATACAGCAGGTGCGTTCGGAGAACCGGATTAGTGAGCTCATAGATGATATCATCTTGGATGTCTCATTTAATCTCGGATGTTTTAAGCAACGTACGAAGAACGAGCCCCAGGTCAAGACAAAAATGATGGTACTCCTAAATTAATATTTTGTTCCACAATCTTTTGAGGCAATCACTGCAATCAAATGATTCCTGTAACTGTTAATGAGACTTTTGCATCTCTTAGCGTGTATTTTGGCACACTCCTCGTGAGCAAAGTGCTTCAGTTGTTTCCGGTTTGATGGGCGCCTTTTCCAGACGGCATGATTCAGCTACTTCCAAAGATGCTCAATAGGATTGAGGTCAGGGCTCATAGAAGGCCACTTTAGAATAGTCCAATGTTTTCATCTTAGCCATTCTTGGTTGTTTTTTAGCAGTGTGTTTTGGGTCACACATGACCTGCGACTGAGACCAAACTTTCTGACACTGGCCAGCAAATTCCTCTCTAGAATCCCTTGATACTCCTCAGACTTCATTGCACTCTGCACAGATTCAAGACACCCTGTGCAAGATGCAGCAAAGCAGCCCCAGAACATAACAGAGCCTCCTCCATGTTTCACAGTAGGGACAGTGTTCTTTTCTTGATATGCTTAATTTTTCCATCTGTGAACATAAAGCTGATGTGCTTTGTCAAAAAATTCAAATTATCGTCTCATCTGACCATAGGACATTCTTACAGAAGCTTTGCGGCTTGTCAACATGTAGTTTGGCATATTCCAGTCTGGCTTTTTTATGATTCGTTTTCAACAATGGTGTCCACCTTGGTCGTCTCCCATGTAGTCTACTTTGGCTCAAACAACGACGGATGGTGCGAGTTGACATTGATGTTCCTTGAGCATGAAGTTCACCTTGAATCTCTTTAGAAGTCTTTATGGGCTTTTTTGTTACGATTTGGATTATCTATCTTTTTGATTTGTAATTAATTTTCCTCCTGCAGCAACATTCAGGGAAGTTGGCTAAAGTCCCATGTATCTTAAATTTCTGAATAATATATGCGATTAACATCTCTTTGGTCACATATTTTCTACACGTACCATCATTTTTGTCTAGGCCTGTTCCATGAGTTTATTTTTTTTTAAATGATTTGGTTGAGGCATGGTTGAAAAGCAATGTCTGACTTTCATTGGTTAACATTGATAGAATTTTTATGTATTATTACTTTTGTCAGATTAAAGTTATTTATTGTGAGTTTTTCTTTCATTGACCGAAGGCTACCAACAATTTTGTCCATGTGTATGGTTCACCCAAAAAGGGAAATTCTGTCATTACTCACTCAGCCTCATGTTTACCCAGAATATTATTTTTTGGGTGAACTATCCCATGCAAAATGCATAAGCACCATGATACTATCATTAAAGTGGTCCATGAAATTCATTTTGCAAGTACATTCTTTTTTTTGGAATATTCCTTTAGGACCTCGTTCACAACGTCATAATTTTTGTTATTTTATTACCAAGTTCTTAACATGCATCAGTGCAACTTAAAGTCTCCTGCTGTTACGCTAATAGGTATGGATATAAAATACAAAACCTCACCCCATTAACTGGAGCCCTTTTAAAATGGAAGGGCTGTTTTTCAGTCACAGCAATGCAGATAATATCCACATCAAATGTCATGCAGGCTGCCTAACAAAGACAAGGGGAAATTTGCAAAAACTTTAAAATCACAGCTGTTGGTTTTCATCAGAAATATAAAGAAAATAAATAATACTAAATGCAAAACAAATTAAGCTAATTCAGAATTACATTTTCCCTTACATGAAATAGTTTCTCTGTCTTGGGGTGCACTGCCACAAGGTCAAAGTTTTTGTATTCATTGTTTGGTCTCTGAAGAAAATAAAAGAAATTTTACTATAAAACAAAATTTTAGCAAATTTCTTAGAGCTTCTTTATTATAAATTTCCAACTTACAAAATGTAATGCATCAGAGGCTATGATGGTCAATCGATTCAGGACTTTGATGGGAGAAGATTTGCCCTATGAAAAAAGCACACAATGTTCATTAATAGTATGCATTATGGTTAAGTAGGCTCTAGAAAGATGCTTAAGTTAAGTAATTTACCTGTACCACTGGGAATTTATCAAATATGTCTGACACACTTTGTGGCTTAGGAATTTCCTGTAAAAAAAAAAAAACAGAAAATTAGAGCATTATCAAATAGCCTCTTAAAATGTACATTTTTGTCAAACTACTTGATATCATACCAGTTTCATCTTTTTGGGTTCAGCCACGTAGTTTATTGCGACTGTTGAGTAGCCAACTGAAAGGAGTAAAAGTTTATAACTGAATTAATTGTTTCTCAATAGTACATCAGATCTATGCATGTTTACCCTGCTTTTAGTTGATCAAAGTTAGGCCAAGCTGGTCATGAGCTAGTAGACCTGATATGACCAACTGGTAGTTGTTTTTTTGCTAGTGCAAGATAGTTTCCCTGCTCACACAAACTAACAACCAGCTCATTATAATCGTAGACCAGATGGACCCTGCCAAAACTACTGGATTTTCAATGACGTCAACTTGTTAGGCAAATTGTGGGTTAAGGCTTCACAATCAAAATGCATTTTAATGAGCATCTTATTAATAGTTATTAAAGTAGATAGTTAATCTACTGTTGTTAACCAGCAAATATAACTACTATTACTGCTACTTACGGTGAGCTGCTGTCTCTATGATGCTTTTGAGTCTGTTTTTATCACCGCTGCTGATGATGTTTAGATCCATAAACACAGGCATTTTCCAACTGTTTTTACAAACGCAAATCTATATAGAGCTTACTTCTTATCACATAAATCTAAACCATTACAACGAATGTAGCCTACTAAGACTCATAAGTACAAAACCCATTCCACGTTAAAGCGTGAACCAGAAGCAAGGACCACGTGAGTTAATTGTGTTTTCTGGGTCATGTAGTTCTCAAATGCCATGCGGCGCCAAATACAGTCCATTTTACTTCCGCTTTGGGGGCGTAGCTACGTCGTACCGAACTCTCCGATTGGTCCAATTTGAACAGCGAGAACCGCGACGGCAGGAAAGGAGGAAAGTGTTGTCGATGTGAACGGGATGCAGTTATATTTATAACAATAATCAGAAAAGTAAGTGAAATTGGCAAACGTGAATACGCACAATTGATGCTTTTACATTTTTCCCATGTTTTTTCTTTTATTATTGCTTAACGTTAATTGATTTGGGAAAAACACACAGGCAGTAACTAATTTAATACGTTCAATAGTCGATGCGTTATTTTTGTTTCACTTTTGTTTGAAGCCACTTAAATGTTATTATCATATAATAACATTTTAGTTAAACATCAAGTAACGTATATGCTTACATAGGAGATATAGGAGATAGGCTTCGTCAAGATGATGGAATCGTGTTTAAATCATAAACCTGGGAGAGTTTGCTCTATAACGGCTGAGGACCTCAGGAAAGACCTTTTCGTCGAGTTTTCCAAATTATCAAGGGTATTTAATATTATCCATCATAATTCAAGATTTAAAACCCTCGAATTTAGGCTGTAAAGTAATGTTTCATGTTTCATATTTTTGTTTTCAAACAGGATTCTGGAGTATTCCTGGAAAAAGAGCATCTGCAAGTCTATCTCCGTGTCCGTCCATTTACTACTGCAGAGAGAACAGAAGGAGAATCACAGGTGCCAGTAAAATTCATATTTCATACAGTTTTATAAAATTTTTGAGAAATTCTGTAATAACGGACATGTGTTTACCTCTATTGTGTAGATATGTGTTTAAAATAACATGAGGATTAAAAAACATTAGGATGGATGATGAATTATCATTTTGGTGTGAATTACTGTAAGTGCCTAATGCAATTTGTTATGACTGCAATCTCTACAAACAGGAGTGCATTTCAATTGAGCCTCCAGATACTGTGATTCTGAAGGCACCTAGAGCATCTATGAGTGCCCGACACAGTGAAAGATTCGGGTCACAGCTGGCACAACGATTTCAGTTCTCACAGGTATGAGGACAGCTACAGTCACCTCTGGCACTCTCATTTATTTCAAACAGGCTTCAGTGATGTTATCAAGTGCGTTTCTGCTGTTATATGATTGTTAAAATCATGTTTTAGGTGTATGGCCCAGAAACGACACAAAGACAGATATTTGATGGAACAACCAAAAACCTTGTGAAAGAAGTCTTGAATGGAGGGAATTCCTTGATCTTTACATATGGAGTTACTAATGCTGGAAAGACGTTCACTTATTTTGGTAAGAATTTTATATGAGATGATTTATTTATTTTATTTTTTGTGAGAAATCTGTTTGTGGGGCAGTCGTGGCCTAATGTTCAGAGTATCGAACTTGTAACCCGAAGATTGCGGGTTCGCTTCTCAGATCGGACAGGGATTGTAGGTGGGGGGAGTGAATAACCAGCACTCTACTCCACTTTCATTATCACGACTGGCCCTTGAACAAGGCCCTGAACCCACATCCGCTTCCTGGGTGCTGCCAAAAAACTTGACTTGATCACGTCACTTCACTTTTATTTAATTCTATATTGCACTGTATGTATGTCTTACTGTCTATTCTATGTTGTAGGCCCTGATTCAGATGGTGGAATTCTGCCCAGGTCTTTAAATCTGATCTTTAACAGCATAGAAGGAAGACTTTATTTTCAAAATAACATCAAGCCTCACAGATGTATTGACTTTATAAGACTCACCAAAGAGCAGCAGGATGAGGAAGCTACAAATAAGAGAAACCTTCTTCGCCGATTTAAAGATGTAAATTATTTTTATATATATTTCCTCTTATTGTGTATTGTTTTTAGCACAGCAATGTAAATTATTAATACTCACATTGACTGTTTCTTTATGTTTTTCAGACTGACCCACAGAAAAACCTGTTTAGCATGTCCAGCTCCAGCTGTTCATCGTTTGAAAGTAAGTATTATTGAATGTTTTATGACTTTTTGTGTGTGTTTGAAATTGCATTTTTGAGTATTTTGTCAGTGAATATGCGCATAAACACTTAACATGCTTTTATTCGTTTTGCCCCAGGCTCCTCCTCTAGTGACACAAATGGGGACAGTGTTTGTTTGGATGAGAACTCTTATGTTAAATTCTCTGTGTGGGTCTCCTTTTGTGAAATCTACAATGAAAACATCCGTGATCTGCTTGATGTTGTTCCAAATGGCTCTCACAGAAGAAATGTTTTGCGGCTAGCCCAAGATGTTAAAGGCAATGCTTTTGTCAAAGGTGACCAATTGTATTCATATAAATATTTTTATTATTATCAGAATATACTTTTTTATAATAAATACATCTTTGATTATTTACACATTTTGTTTGAATATTTTTTCCCCTCCAGATCTAATATGGGTTCAAGTGAACAGTGCAGAGGAAGCATTAAAAGTCGTGAAAATCGGAAGAAAAAATCAAAGTTTTTCATCCACCAAGCTCAACAATGTCTCTAGCAGAAGGTACTTCATTTTAAATCACTGTAGTTTTAATATTTAACTTGATAATTGTATTATTTTTGAAATGACATAACATATACATTTTCTCCATAGCCACAGTATATTTTCCATTCGGATCTTACGTATTGAAGAAGTGGGTGTTCCTCGAGTTCAGACAATAAGCGAGTAAGTGACATCAATACTAACAAGCTTTTTACATGGAATCATTGATTTATTCATTAACTAACTTATTTTTAAAGGCTGTCTTTATGTGATTTGGCTGGATCTGAGCGATGTGCAAAGACTCAGAACAGAGGAGACCGCTTAAAAGAAGCTGGAAACATCAACACTTCCCTGTTAACTCTAGGAAAATGCATCAGTGCTCTAAGGCTCAACCAAACCCAAACCAAGTGAGAATATGTCCACTTTTAAAACATCTAATTTGCAGGCTGCTGTAGATGCATTTGGCTTCCGTTTCATTATTCCTTTTCATTTCTTGTTAAAATTGGGACTTAGAACGCAACTAATATGTCTTTTTGCCCAGGTTCCATCAGCATATTCCCTTCAGAGAGAGCAAACTCACACATTATTTGCAGGGTTTTTTTTGTGGTCGTGGAAAAGCCTGCATGATTATTAACATAAACCAGTGTGCCTCCGTATATGATGAAACCCTGAATGTCCTCAAGTTCTCAGCAGTGGCTCAGAAGGTTTGCAGTAACCTTTATTTGAAATTAAATTATCAGGCATTTTAACTCTTTGCTATTTTATTAGTTTTGTTGTTTTCCATTTTGCACTAATAGGTGGTGGTCCACAACCCTAAACCAGCTCCTAGCTTTCCACTTAAGAGATCTGCCAGAGATGTTTCCATGATAATCAATAATGCTGACAAGAAGGATTGGACCAGGAGAAGTTCGCTCATGGGCTGGGAGATGAGCCTAGAGGATGTGCAGGAGGATGAAGATGATAATGAAGAAATGAGTGAGGATGACGATGAGGAGAGTGATGTTGAGAGCATAGAGGACAACACTGTCCTAGAGACCACAGAAAGTCAAGAGCTGTGTGAGGTATTTAAGGTGTTTTTTTTTTTCAGTTATTGTTTACTATTCAAGGTGGGGTTTTTTTTATTTCAGTTTCAATAGTCGCGGTGCTAATATGATATATTTGACACAGCTTCGGTTGAAAATTGAAGAGCTCCAAGAGAAACTGTCCAAAGAAGAGTCTGAAAAATTAACTATTGAATCTCAAATTCGTGAGGAAGTCACTGCAGAGTTTATGGAGCTGTTTTCTAACATGGAAAAAGACTACAAGTAAGTCAAGCAATACATTCATTCATTCAAATTGTGTTCAAACTTTGTCACAAAAACCGCTAAAAAACTTGAGCTGAGCAGAAATTGCACACTTTCAAACACTTTTCATTCTTTTAGTGAATCTGAGAGTGCACACAACACAGTAGTCTCTGGGTGCAATGAATTTTATTAATTTCTCAGATCTGTTAATGTTTGTTGCCTTAATATCGTTTCAGTGAACGTCTTCAAAGAGAGAAAGAAATTGTTGAGGAACGAGCAGAAAGGAGAATTGAGATACTGAAGAATCTTGTCAACGAAACTATGGATGAAATGCCCACTGTTGACAGTGATGAGAATGGTGCAAAGGTAATTGCAGAGGGCTTTCTCTAATGGAATACAGGAATTATGATCTCACTCTTTATGCCGATCTGCTGTTAGGCATGAAACTGGTTTCCTCAACAAAACTCCAATAGGATTTTTTCATAAGCTTTTGGATAATCTCAAAAAATACATTCTATGTTCAATCATAGTTCATGTAATTGTTTAAAAAACTCAAGAGTGGGGTGTAGCTAGTGTGTTTTACATCATGCAATAAAACGTGAAAATATATAAAGCTTGTGTGAACCACAAACCTTATTTTAGGGGATTTAACCAAACTTCTTTCCAAAAAAAACCATTGACTTTTGTACGTTGGAAACCAGGAGTGCTAAAATGCTAACTCGCTTCTGGGCTTTTCACCTACAAAGTGACATCATAGTTCTCCCACTCTATAGGAAAAAGAGGCCAAAATCAAACGCCATTTATCTCCACTGTTAAAACCTATGTGAATATAGCTGAATTGTGCTGTTTTTTTTTAAAGGTTTTTAGGTCAGTGACTAAATTTTAGCTTCACTGTATTCATTGTGATTTTTTGACTTTAGATAGATTGATTTATATAAATCTTAGTGCACTTTATAAGTACAGGGAAAAAATTGCAAGTTCAATCATAATTTTATCGTGGCACATTTGACATAGAAATGTTATTAGAAAATGTTATTAGAAAATTTTCTCTTCTTCTCCACATCATTCTAGGAGGCTAAGATTGAGCTTTTGGACAGCATGATTGCGGCAATGCGTGATGATTTAGCTAAAATTAAAGGAGATGCAGAGGAAGTACAGAATTGCTTGACAAATGCCCCAGAATCACCTAGAACAATTACTCATCTGAGGACACAGCTGGAGGAGATGAGAGAGGAGCTTCTCAAAAGCCAGCATCAACTCAGTCTTAAAACCACAGGTGTGTTCAGATACTTTGAAGGGGAAAAAGCATGGTGTTTCATGACATAAGTCTAATTATATTTTCTCATTTCAGAGTTTGAAGCAATGTGTGTTCAAATGCAGGAATCAAATGATCGGCTTCTCCAAGCAAATAAAGTAATTTGAAATAATGTTTGACATATTACTTATATTAAACATTTAAGGTTATTGTCAATAGATTGTTTACATGGAGTACCTAGATTATTTTGTGTTGATGTTTGTTTGTTTGTCTTTTTTAGAATTCTGACAACCAGAAACTGAGATGTCAGGAACTTATGTCAATCTGCCAGGAGAAAGATGACATGGTCTCTAAATTACAGATTGCTTTGGACCAAAACGTGGAGGCAGCTACTAAAGATGTAAGTTTATAATTAACTACTGTTCAAAAATAGCTTTTTATGCTTTCTACTTTATTGTGATCACTTTTTCAACAGCCATTATTCCAGGTTTTAGTGACACCTGATACTTCAGAAATCAATAATGCATCCTTGATTAATATAAATGTTAATTTTCATACTGACCACAGATATTTGAATGGTAGTGCATGTTGACAGATTCCAACTATAATCTATAATTAAAAGTGTTGATCTACTGATTGATTACTCATTGAAAACTAACATTTTGTCTTTCATGTCTTTTATTTCAAATCTATATGCTGTTTTTTCTGTGAACACAAAAGGTGAATTTAAGTATCTTGACAAATGGAGAAAAAAAAAAAAAAAAAAAGTGATAATGTATTTGTTAATCATTGATAATTCAGTAGTGGTCCTGTGTACTTTTCATGGTGGTTTTGCCTTTTTTATAGTTGGCAGACATGGTCACTATAAACAATCACTATATTCAAATAAAATTCTTGAATTCTGCTTATATGTGCTAGGGAAAAGAAATAGTTTACTTTTATGAGATGATACACATACTGTATATTTAGTTATACATTTGGATTATAATGGTTCATGTGTTTTTTTTCTCCGATGTACAGAGAACCTTGATTAATAATATCAAAGAAGAAATCCTAAATTTCAGAAACAACTGTAAGTGTATGCTGGAAGAAGATGGTGAACCTAGAAGGGAGGAAATGTCAAGTCATGAAACTCAGCAGCTTTTGCAAGAACTGAAAATGAAAGAGGAGCAGCTAAATGAACTTAAACTTGAGCGTTGTTCACTTGAGAAACAAGTGTGTGATCTCTCTGAGCTGACTCATGCACATGAAACCACCGTGATGATGAAGAGAGCAGAGATCAACAAAGTCACAAATGAGAACAAGACTCTTGCCAATGAGCTAAATGAGCTTCAACAGGCAGTCAATGAGATGAGCTCAAAACTTAAAACTCTGCAGATAGAACTGAACACTCAGACAGAGATTGCTAGTGAGCTTTCAGAAGAACTTAATGCAGCCAAAGTTTTGATTAAGGAACATCAAGCAGAGTCTTGCACTCAATCAAAAAGTATTGAGTCTTTAATGACAGAGGCAGATAATTTGCGCCAGCAACTTAGTGCCTGTAAACTCTCACATGAGAAAAAGGAGGCTGAATGTGAGAAAATGGTGGAGTCATTTCATGAGAAGAGCCGACAGGTCAGCCAGACCAGAGCAAACATGTGCCAGCTGGAGGAGCTCTGCAGTCAGCTTAAATCTGAGCGTGATGCCCAGGCACAAGAGTACCAGAGCCTACTGAGCCATTATGAAGCTCAAAAGTTGGTTGTGGCCAAAATAAAAAGCAACTCTGAGCTCCTGGAAGAACTGACTACTCTGAAACATCAGCAGGGGAGGATCGAAGAACAAGAGCAAGACTCCAGAGATGATTGCTGGAAAGCTCTGCAGGAAAAACTCATTCAAATGCTGAGCAAACTGAACCAGGACGAGGAAGTTCTGAACATTGTGAGAACCATTGTAGAAAATGAGGTCTCTGAGGCAAGAGATGAGGCCAAGAGGAGAATAACTGGGATGGAGAAAGATCTGGCTCATAGAGATGCCGAACTAGAGACTAAAGCCCAAGAGATTTTGAAGTAAGTTCACAGTTCTCATTCTAACTTATTGATAAGTTGAGCACATTCTCATTTTTGTAGAGTCAATGTCTTTTTTTGGATGTGCTAGATTTTACTGCTCATTCTTTTTAACTATTTATTTATACTTGCTTAAGCACTGCGAAAAATGATTTGACAAACATCAGCTGGTCTGATTGATCTTTTGTTTTTTTATAGGTTAAGAGGACATGTCAACGATGGACTTAATAAAATTGAGACCATGAGTTGTGATTTGCTGCAGGTTGAGAGAGAGCGATCTGATGTCAGAGATCAGTTATCTGAGGCTAAAATGCAGAAAGAACAGTTAGAGAAACAGGTTGGAAAATCACTGCTTTTGTTTGTGTGGTAAAACTTATTTAAACATGTTTTTTTTATAATGATGTTTTATTCCTTCAGATCAAGATCTTAAGTGAAGAAAAGAAAATGTTTCAGCAGAAGCCATGTAAAGCAAATGAGATAAGGGATCAGGCTAGACACAGTTTGAGCAGTACGGAGTCTATTGAGCCACCACAGACGGTGAGTGCTGCTCTTTCTCTCAGTTTTGTTCAGTTTGTGATGTTATCAGGTCTTAAATGCTGGATTATTCCACATCTTTTCTCTCACAGGTGGAGTCTAATCATGTCCTAGAAGAAGAAAACATTCAGCCTTTCCAAACAACCTGTCAGGGTAACCTATGTGTCTTTTCATTTAAACCTTTTTTTTCTGCACTACCAATTCCCATTGAAAAAAATCGGCTTATGTTTTGTCCTCAGCAAGATTGATTTTGTTTGCAGATCTTTTGACAGAGCAGAAGCTGATTAAAAAGACGTGTGTGAACTTAAATAAAGACAGCACACAGACAGATGAGAAGGAATTGCTGGAGGCCAGACTGAATGAGATCGAATCCATAAGTGAAGGTGGAGTCTATTCTAATTTTAATTTGTATAAATCTCTGCTAGACAATATACTTTAAAAAGTCAGCAAGATGCAGTTTAGAGAATTCAAAATGTAAAGTTACATCAATACTAAGTAGAAGCAAGAATAAAAATATGCCAGTTAGTGTTTTTCAGTATCAGCAGTATTCATTTATTAGTCATATTAATTTAATGTGTTAACATTAATTAAATAACAATATCTACTTTTTATTCTTTTTTAAATTTCAATAGTTTTATTATGTATTATTATTATTATTACATGTAATATTTCTACATTATTTCTACATTTATTACTTCTCAACTAGGAGTATTTACAAGGGGGGAAAACTGTTTTTATTTCAATTCTTGTTCTTTCCTTACTGTTTATTTGTTTTGTTTTTTATTTGGTTAAAAGTAATGCCACTTTTTCAAGTTTATCAAAAGTTACAGTAATCACATTCCTTTTTTAGATTTTTGTTTAAGCCTAAAGAAGTTTAATACCCTTAAAAATATTAAGGCACAACACATTTGTCAACATTGATAATAAGAAATGTTTTTTGAGCACCAAATCAGAATATAAGATCAATTTTTGAAGTCTTATGTGACTAAAGAGACTAAGACTAAAATTTAATTGGTACTGGTGATATCTACTAAAATTCCAGTACCATGGTAATGCTGCTTTGTTAACACTGTTCAGTTCACCTGTAACTGAGGCTAACCTTAAGATATCTCTGTTCTTCTTAGATCTTACAAAACTCAAGGAGAGGTATCAGAAACCAAGTGTTGGTCTCTCTGGTGAACCTCAGCAGGAAGAACGGAGAGCTTGCAGACCTGTGGAAAACACAAAAGTAAAAACCTCAAACTCTTTGATCCCTCCAACTTGGGTTAACTGGGTTTTTCTAGCAGTCAAAAATGATTTCTTTTGAGGTTTCAGCAGCCTAATGAGGAACAGGCAGATGATAAGCAGGAAAAGGGGGTGGATGGAGCAGCTGTAGGGAAAGTGGCTCAGGTAGCAAGGCGACTAGAGGGTGACCAACAGAACAGGCTGCAGCTGGAGCTGTTAATAGGATCAGTCTTTCCATCTCTCTCTGTGCCTCATTATTTTCTTTTTCACAGGCTTGAGGGCAGGATTTAGCTTTCAGTAATAATTTATTTACGCAGCAGGTTTCTGAGTTAATATAATTTTTTGTGGTCCAAGTGACCTGCCAATAGGAGGAATGACAGGACTACAGCAGGACATTAATATCCCTACAGAAAAGTAGAATGTGCAAACCTTACTTCATTTTACATTCATTAATTCATTACATTTATTATACACAGTTTGCTTAAAAAAGCCACCAGAAATTGACAATTTGCACTATTCAAATTTTATATTTTAAATGATCATTTTTATTTGGCAAGTTGAGGAATGTTATTGGTCAAAGCCTAATAATTTCTAAGTGACTAAAGATTGCCTCACAAATCATCCTGCCCAGTGTAGCAGCCTATCAGTATTTAAGGTGTAGAATTATTAGGCTACTGCAAATGAAAGGAAACTGAAAGACTGTTTTATGATAGTGCTAATGTAATATTAAAACATTTTAATACAATAAAAAAAAATTCACTTCCCTGCATACTGATTACAGGAAATATTAAAGCAGCAGCTGACTGAGAAGGATACCTTTGTGAAAACCGGCAGTTCCAAACGCACGTCAAAGGTGAAGACAGAAAATAAAGGCGACTCTTTTAGTCCAACACAAGAGGTCAGTAGAGATATTAAAATGCATAGAGCTTATAAGAAGTGTCAGAGCATACAAAGACAGGAATACCTCTGGTCTGTATGATAATTGGTTACTGGGGATATATAATAAGTGTTGGTTATCACTCAAAGCAGGTGGCAGTACTCAGCTCCTCCATCCAGTCTACAAAGAGTCTCAGAAAAGAGCGTTTCCCCAAACCTGAGCTAGAAATCAGCTGTACACCACTTAAACATGACCAAATTGATGTCAAGAGACCAGAAGAAGCAGAGTCTGTCACAAAACTCAGAAGAACAGCCAGAAAGAGGAAGACCCCAGAGATGGAGGTATATAGACATTGTCTAAACACTTTGTTGTGGTTTCTAAGCTATTAAAAATAATCCAAATTCCCAATGTTCAGAGAATTTCAAATGTGTAGGTTTTCACAAAAATGTCATGGAAATTTCTTGTCTATACACATTTTTTATTATTTTAATTTAGTTTAATTAGTTGGTTAGACCTATTAATTGATTTAAATAAATTAACATGATTCTTTCTAAGCATGTATTGCAGCTATAGGTTCAGCTAAAGGTTGTCAAATTGTTAGACATTTAAAAAATTAACAATAACAAATATTAATCGTGTGTGCTTATAACTTGGTCACCGTATATGTAATGTTACACAATCATATAACTTGTATTATACAGTATGTGTTTGTTATTCCAGAACTCTGTGGAGTCAGAAAATCGAAAAAAACATAGGCTTAAAGTGGATAAGGAAAATGTGCAATCTATTGAGGTGACTTTTTATCCATTAATATACCTGTGACACCTCAGGTCTTTCTCTGTAATGTTTATTCGCTAATACACTGAGCTACTTATATTCTGTATATCTTATATTCTTTTGCACCTTACCAGACTCCTGCAGTGCAAAGGAAAAAGGTGAGTCAATTAAAGCAAAAAGACTCTCCAGCCAGCATGCGCAAGATTGGTGACTTTATCCAGAGCTCTCCAACCCTCTGTGGGAGCAAAGGTCAGCGCTGCCTCTTAATTTTACACTCAGTCAATTGCATCGATTGGAGCTCTTTGCCAAAAGTGTTTCATACTGTATCTCAGCATGAGCAACTTTTAACTCCCTCCTCAGGCAAAAAGATCATGAGCATGGTGAATGTTAAATCCCCCGAACTACCGAATCCTTCTGAAATCAACAAACCCAAGAAAAACAAACGAAAGCTCTTCAAGACTCAGGTTTCCTCCCCACTGGATATACCCTCTCATCCTGTAAGTAGTGTTAAACATAAGTCATAAGCATGTATTAATAAATTAATGGGAAGCATATCATTTGTTAGAGATAATGTAATGACAACTACAACATTTTAAGCCTCAAAAAGACTGCTTTAAAGGTTGTTTTAATTTCAGTGTAATTTAAAATACATTTTTCCATCCCTATTTAATATACAGAATAAATTAAGCAGTAAGCTATTATATTTCATAGGTTTCTGCTTGAGAAACCTAAACAATTAGCATTAGAAGTTAAAATACATAAACAATACTTGCTGAAAAGTTTCATACTTTATAGAAATACAAACATTACACTGATAACATCACTCTTTGGGAGGAAAACTCCAATAATATATATTTATAAAAATAACATTTGAAATATTTAAGCTGACATTAAGAAATAATTGAAGTTAAAGCCTACTTGAATGTAAAATCTCTTATACGAAATACAATATTTTGAGATGTGTCATCAAATCATTTTACAGTTCATTGGAGGCAGTGATGATGACGATGATGATAAAGAGAACGCTCATCTCATAATCAAGAGAAAACTCAGAACAAGAACTGCCAAGAGATGTTAAGTTTGTTTGTTTGATTTTCGCAAAATACATTTTTGTCATTTTGTATTTGGTGTATTTAAAATATGAATGTTGTTCATGTTTTGTTTCATTAACACTGCAAATGTTTGTAAATATTTTATTAAATAAAATGGCTTAAAAGCAGATATCATATGGGTTGTATTTCTTATGTTTACAAATATAAGCTTGTCCCTTGATGTTGAATTTCCTATCATTATATAAAAAGCCTCCAGTGAGGATACCAGTTCTAAACAATCAAGGTGAGAGGAATGAAGAGAATGTTCCAGATGAATGTTTGGGGTCAACTTATTGTATGATAGTCATTTATTTCCTCTGTCAGTAAATGGAGGGTGGCTGTCATGAGAGAAGAGTAAGTAATACATTTTACATGGACCTCTTGATCTCTGCCCTCTACACGAACACTGGTCACATCTGCACTAACACACTCTTCTTTTGCGAGGTGAAATAAATGTGACATTGGAAACAAACCTTTTTTATGTGAGTGTGTTTTTGCATGACATCGTCGTACTGGCTATGGTTGATCAGATTTGCAAGTTCATTTGGGGAACTGGGTTATAAAACTATGCAGTCCTTAATGTACTCAACACATTCGATAAATGTCCTCTGAAATGTTTCCATTTTCTTGGTTATAGCATGACAACAGTACAGTGCAATCCACTAATTACTTGGTCACACACTGCTACTTTATGAAAAACAGTGCACCATTATCACAACCCAGATTCGCATAAAAAATCAATTTAAACTAACCAATTACATTTGCAGACCCCATACTTTGTGCTAAAAAAAATCTAGAACAAAAGATTTAGAATGGAATACTATGGTAAATAGCAACATAAAATAAAAAATTGTATTTACTGTGTTTATGTGCATGTTCCTTCATGAAAATAAAAAATACTATTTTATATATAATTTATGACAATATATTTTTGATCTGTTTGCGATTGTTCAAAGTGTGATACTTTTTGTGTGCGAGTTGTATTAAAGGTACTGTATGTAGAATTGACAGTTAACCACTAGGTATTGCAGTTCAAATTCAAAATATTGGAGAATATTTTCACCCGGCCCCTCTTACTCAGACTTGACGCACACGCAGGTTGCCAACTTGAAGACAGCAACTACAGGCTGTACTTCTGTCAGTGATACGAGTACTAGAAATTAACATGATTTCTTAATGCCTGTTCAACATAACAGACATTTTATGATTTTTACAATACATTTCTTACATACAGTTCCTTTAAAGCCAATTAGAATCAGTTTAATCCACAAACATTATAGTAATTGATAATTATTAATAACCACTGAACTAGTAAATGTCTTGGAATAAGATATATGTCATGCTTTTAGAAAACAGACAGGTTAAACTTACATTCCTTGACAACTTTAATTTAGTTACAGTGCGACATGAGTTTTAGTGTGTGTGTGTGTAAATGTCATTACAATGCTCTGGTGTCATTAAGTTTAACACCATCACACACAAGAAGGGGATTTTAATTGGTCTGGCTTTGCTTTGGTCTCTGTCCTTGCCACAGTGTGATGAATTGATTGACATCCTCACTGTGTCATCGCAGTTCATCAGCTCACTCTCTAGACAGCAAGTGGTTCGTTAAGGGAATGTGCTTATGTTTTTGACCACTCTTTGTCTCACTAAACAGATAGCGGGCAACGCTGTGTGATGTGTGTTAATATGGTCATTTGAAGGTTGAGGGATAAATTTGTTGCCCGCTGGCTCATTTCAATCTAGTCTGACCTCATTTTATTTAATTTAGATGATATAAAGTCAGTGTGCATTTCAGGGAACACTGGGTACTGTGTCATATTTTTATGGTTGATAAAAATTAGGGAAATATTAATTCAGACCAAAACCGTATCTACATCCTAAGGTCTGACAAGAGTAAACAGTATAGTGGACTAGCAGTGCTTTCATGTACGAGGCACATTGGTGCCTTAATGTAAACACTGTCAGGATGCCTGATTTTAGAGACAGCAGCAGGCGAAGTGGCTTAGGAAAAGTGGCATTAAATATTGAGATTGGTGCAAGCATGTCAGCTTTCATTTTCTGCTTCATTTGTTTCAGAGTGAAAATCCTGTACTACTTCCAGCAGCCTTCTGAGCATTTTCAGGAGTGCCATACTGAGCTTCATTACCCCCTTATCAGAAGGGTCACTTCACCAGTCCAGTAGGTCCACTTATCAATTACTGCAAGATCCCTCGGCAAAGCATTTTTAAATGCAGTGGCATACTGGATGTCTAGTAGTAGCCATGTGGAGCACTTTTTATGGTGGATTTATGATTCATTTTGCTTCAATATCTTGACCACTACTCACTGCCATTATAAAGCTTGGAAGAGCCACGTCATTTTTTAATATTCATCTAAAAACGAACAAAGCTATAATACACCTATGGCTTGAGGGTGAGTTAGGTTACACCGCCACTATAACAATAACGACATAGAAGAATTATATTGCTGTAATAACTTTCAGAACAATTTCTGTGAAAATCAACAATCCATGCATTCATAAATTTTTAAGGGTGAAATATGTCCCTACACATTTTTGTTGCATTGACCAATAGAAAGCAGCTTATTCTTCCCTGTGAGCTGTGGTTTATGGACACAATTTGCTGAAAATTAACGGGATGTGACTGCTCCTTAAAGTTAAGAATGTCTATTTCAGAATCTATTTTTTAAATCCACATTACAGATATATTGTAAATAATTATTCAGTGAATATTTTCTTTTGTTCATCTGCCTTGTGCTTAGCCAGTGATATGATTACAGTTTTCAATTGTGTGTTTACTTATTATTATAAAAATTAATAACACACACACACATATACTGTACATATATCCTTTGTCTATTTAAAATGTTTTAAATGAAATATTCCTTTTGTAAAATAGTGAGAAGTGGCTGCAGAAACATTTCAGACATGGTGCAATTATTGGAAGGGTGACCTTAACTGTTGTGATTTACAAGGGCATGGATGAGCACATTGGGACTCAATATGTCTCAAGTGTATATTGGCTTCTCCAAATCTAATACCCCGATTCAGACCTACAGAAGAAGCACTAACTGTGATTAATAGTTGTTTTAGCACAATAATGCGTTTCATCCTTACTTAACTTTATTACAACCTATCCCTGGAATTTCAAACTTTCAAAAAGACGATGGGCCGATACATTTATTTTTAAATGTATTTATATGTTATGTGTGTGTGTGTGTGTGTGTGTGTGTGTGTGTATCCTTTTTTTATGGCCCACATAAGTTTCTTTAGCTATGTGCTGATATGGCACTTCTTGTTCTTTTTAGCTAACTTGCTTTTTTCATGGAATGGCATCAAACAGCCACAGTTTAATACAGAATATGTTCTAATAGGGAATGCTGGAATTGAATTAGTCTGTGGCTCTATGCCACGCTGTTCTTGTGCATGAACATTATTACATTTGGTTATTAAGAATTAGTTTTAGTTTTGCAACCTCAAATGTCAGCACGTAACCTCCACGAAACAGCTGAGACAGCAGGCACCAAGCCTTTTTTAAATTCCAGAAAAAGATACGTTTAACCAGTTTCATCATGTTTTTCATTAAACCAATAGCCATTTAAAATGGGTCTTTCAGCACTTCAGGGTAACTGATTTTAATAGAAAAAGCTTCACAATAATTCCACCCCAGCACCATCAGCGAACCACTATTAACCTATTTTCTTCTCTTAATTACTCATCTAAATTAATCAATTACAAATCTGCAATAAAGCCTCTCATGAAGCAAAGCTTGTTACAACACAACACATATGAATGAAGTGATTTTAAAAAAATGTATCTCTGGCATTGCCTAATTTATTTCTTGGAGTGGCACAAAGCTGCATTAACGTGGCATTTTGCCTTTGCTGAAGTTTGACTTACATAAGCATCTATGAATAATTTTTGGAGCATCGCAGTACATTACTGTGCTTCCTTCAGTGAGGTCCATCCCATTTAGAGATAAAAATACAACAAGAGTGAGAGTGGACTAGGTGACCCAAAGATCGGTTAGGATAGCAGTAGGTTTAAAATAGAATTTAAATCTTTTTTGAAACTACAATAAATATTTTGCAGATTGCAACCAAGAAGATCCTGATTTCGAATGCGCTGTGTCATCAGGGGGCTGAATGTAAAAGAATTCACAAATGAGATGTAACCTTGAAAAGACAAAGGCAACTGTGTCATTTGATTGCAGTTTGCACCCTGTATTCCAGACTGGCACCCCACATGTTCTCGCTTCAATCATCCTTTTCACACTGATAAACACAGACAACCTGCAAGGATAAATTATAAACAGGGTTTTTTATTTACCAAAACATCCTCAACAAACAAAGCCAAGTTGAATTTTAATAATTCTTTAGTCTCTTGTTGACTGAAGTAGCATAATGCATGTTTGAACATACTGTAGGAGAACGCTTGTAAGATTACTTTTTTTTTTTTTTTAGGATTTATGGCACTCTCTGACTTCATTGAAAAACATGATGTGAATAAATCCTCTGAGGATTTCCAATTTAACAATAAACCTGACACTTGACATTCTGTACCAACCCTTGGCCTCTTGCTGCCTGATGAAGGGTCCTTGAAAATGCTGCCCTGGTGAATAACAGTATGTCAGTAGAAGGTTGCACTCTGCAAGTTTCTTATTAGCCAGAGTCAAACAGTTTTTTTCAGTTACATGTCAGAATATGTAGACTAAATCCCGAAATTGTCACCCAGGCCTCAATATTTAAGTAAAACCATAATTTTTTTTTTAATCACATCAAGAGTTCACGCTTTCCTCATAGTTGTCACGCCATTGAGCTGTGTAGAGACGGACACAGCCAATCAGGACGACACAAACACACACCCACGATCACAATCACCTGAGTTTTAATTCACAGCACCTGAAACCGTTGATTACAGTGACTATTTAGTCTCACCTCACTTGCTCCACGTCGGCTGTGATTGAGGTAATTCTCCCATTGCTTACCTTCAGCCTTTATGTTCATGAGAGCTTTTATTGTTACCTTGAACTACTACCTTTCAGAGAATCTGTGTGTCACGTTTGTCACGGAGCTGTGGATGTCAACTGCCTCTGCATTAACGGAAGGACTGCTATACTCACCTGGACACTCTTACCTGCACGAGCACCTATCTGCACCCACGCAAACAGTCGGATCTGCTCTGCTCACTGGAACCACGTGTGAGTTGGAAAAACACTGCCCTAATTATACTCACCTCTGCTCCTATCTATCTTCACAGACCTCCACGTCCAGGACCTCTCGCTCACCTCCTGCAAAGGAATAGAAAGATTATTATTACTGCCGCCTCACTCCTGAAAGTGTGTGTGAAGATTCATGCTCACCTCTCGTCTCTACACGCCAGGAAACAGAGTGCACTCCACCAAAGCTGAACGGCGTTCAGCTTTTCCAATGACTTTTCCCCACAAACCTTTAATAAACCTCTTAAACTCACCTATTTGCCTCGTCCTCCTTGCTGTGAGTGTTACAATAGTAAGATTTAGCTTGTTTGACGTGCTGTCTGGGGAGCGAGCCGGGAAAACGGCGAACTCTGAATTCTAACGGTTTGAGCCCTAGCGGGTCAGGTTTCGGGGTTCAGCTCGCTCACCGTCTGCTTCCCCCGGAAGGCGTGAATTAACCGTAAGAAAAAGGCGGAGAAGGGGTGGTGGAGGGAGCACGAAAGCGAGATGTGAGAACAGGGGAGCTGGGTATTTTTATAGTAAAGGGAAAAAACTGTGATTGGATGTGTTATTCCAAATGGTGAAAAAAGAGACGAATTATGTTGCTTATAATATAAATATCAGTAACTTTTGTCATGTCAGTCATCTTAAATGAAAGATGTTTACTCACCAGCTCAATATGGTAATTTGTGATAGAGAAGCTGTGTCTCCAGGTTCACTGGAGAGAGGGATTAGTGCAATGGCAGCCAGCCTCTCCACATTAGCAAAGGACGACAGCTAGTCCTGCTGTGATGCTGGCAACACCTGAGAAGCTTAAAATAACTGCAAACCTAATGAATCTTTATCAACTTAACCAGTCAAGAGGCTAAGTTCTTTGCCTTCCATGTGCATTGTGAACAGAGGCAGACAGTAGTAAAGTACATTTACTTAGTAAACTTATGACTTCAACTTCACTACATTTGAAACAAAAATATCGTACTTTTCACTCCAGTACAATTCTAGGTTCTAAGGTTCTCAAAGTAGAAAGTCATTTCTATGTAGCAGCTTTAAAGACAGTGAGTGATTTTGTTTTCTTCTGTAAATGTGATTGGTGATTTACAGGTGATAGAAAGCCTATCAGTGACCTGTAGGAGACAGTATCATTGTTTTAAAAAAAAATGTTTTGCCGACGTATAAAGCAGTGTTCCTGTTGTTTTTTTTTAATTTATTTATTTATTTATTTTTATAAAGAAATTTCACTGTACATTGATTCAAATGTGGATAATTGAATACACTTTGATGTGTGCACACACTGCTACAGCTGTGTAAAATAACAGTTTTATGATGGTGGGTATATAGGAGTGTTAAAGCAACTTCACTAATTATTAAAGATCAATTGTCTTTTGCTCCACATCAAAAATATATTCTTTGGTTTTTCTCATTGTGATGGATGAATAAGGGAATTTTGTTCTTATTTCCCCTCCTATTTATATTCCTGTAAAACAGGAAGCCAGGGCTGTCCCAAAGTAATTTTTTCCCAAAAGATGTTCAGTTGTTTGAGTTCTATTGTTTTTTAACATTCATAAAAGCTCTTTATTACACAGGTATTACAAACTAGTCAGTGTACTCAATAGGTTGCTTCAGAGGCATAAGTTATTGCAACATAAAACAAATCAACAATAATAAAACTATGCATTAATACTTAAGTACTTTTAAAAGCAAGTACTTCTATACTTTCACTTAAGTAAAAATTTTTGTTGACAACTTTTACTTGTAATGGAATAATATTTGACTAGTAGTATCTATACTTTTAATAAAGTAAACACCTTTATTTTCAATAGCTCCTTTTCCAGTTCCTGTAACAATTGTATTCCTTCCCATTGGGAACATTTATACATTTCATGGTGAACAGAAATTTAACGGCATGAAACAGTTGAATAAATCAATCAGCATTTATAGAGGTTGTACTTTTTCTCTCTATTATATAACCTGTTCTTAATTGCTGTCATCCATTAATCCCTGACGTCTTGTTAGTAATGGTACCTGCTGTCTTGGAAATCTCAAAGGTGTTAGTCCTGACCTATCATGAAGTTCTGTTAATGATATAGTCTGATTATATCAAAGGGCAATACCTTAACCGCAAGGACAGCTGATCAATTACAGCTTGTCATCAAGGAAGAAGATCAGGCTCCTGAAAATAAAGCTTCAGTGTTAGGCGCCATAACATTCAAAAAAAATTAACAGCCAAAATAGCATGCAGAGGGTGCTTAATGAGAATTTCTTGTTAGCCTGTACTTCCCATTTGTGTGCCAGAGCCCCGATGATGTTGAGCTAATAATATCACCTCCTCTCGCTTTCAGTGCATTTGGACTGTCCTTCAGGACTGTTTGATTTATTAGTCTTGAGACTTCTTTGTTTCAGAGGTAGAGGCGGAAATCGTGTTCACATGGAGTGGCGTGTTGTGTGAAATCTGCTCGGAGGCCCACAGTGCACTGAAGAACAGCAGACAGGGGATCCGAACACTGACAGGGTCATTTGATACTTTCCTTTGTAAGTTTAGACTGCAATTATAGTGATGCCAGCTGGAATTAGTGTCATTACACTTGTATTGAAAGACATCAAACTGGTGCAGAGTGCTTATGAGATATGTCTATTATAAAACACACCAAAAAGAAGCAAATAGTATGGATGGATAAAGTGTTTTTGTATGGAAGATCTCTGTTTGAGGATGTAAAGAATGAAGAATGTAGCTTCCAGAGCTTGATGGCCATACAGATGATCAGTATCTTTAGTATCTTTCCAGAGTGGAAAACATCACTCTTTCTTTCATCCTTTGTAAATGGTGTAGGTTGAAGGACGTGTCTCGCTGATTAAACTGATATGTTTGTCGGGGCTTCTGGAGCTGGTGGCAATAGATTCACCTTGAATTCTTCCCTACACCGATATACTGGAATACATTTCTAAAATAGTTATTTCTTTATTTGCAGATGGAAAAAATTTAAGAGGATGTAATGGATGATTTGATCAAAACATTCAAAATGTCTAAGTTCTTCACTCATTACTAACAGATAATCAGTTGTAATCAGTGTATTGGGATTGGAAAAAATCCTGCAATTATGTTGCCATACCAGTGTATGTGTGTGAAAATATAAACATTACTTCAAAACTAATTTAATACATCATCTTTACTGTGCAAAAAGACATACATTTATTTTCATTTAAACTGCATATTGAAACTAGATTTGCATTCCTGAAAGCAAATACCAGCACTTGCAAGACAGCAAGTTTTTCTTTTCTTTTCTTAAACATCACAGTAAAAAAGAACAAGCTAACTAACCTTACTAACTTAAATCCTAAACATATTTCAAGACAGTGCTGCCTTCCAAACACTGTTATTGTTCAGTTATTTTTGCTAGACTGCATGGAGAACATGAAAAACAAAGGCATGAGTAGCAAAAAACCACATCAAAGCCCATAAAATAGCGATCACTATTAGTGTTAAAGTTAACATTTTAAAATGATGCTATACATGTCTATAATTAAACTACAGGACTACAGTCTCTAATCTCATCATTTACAATATTAAACTGACAGATGTCCTCTGTGAATAAAGTACACTGCTATTGCATATCACACTGAAACTTTAAATCTGAATATATTTGCAGGTAAATTGATTCCAAATAGCCCCCTGGAAAATGGACAGGAACCAACCCTGATGCTGTGCCACCATAGATGGAAAAACAAGACTGAAAGACTCAGCAGGTCAGCATGTCATAGCATTCAGAAAGAGGTACAATTTATGTACATAACGTCGTTCATGTTCAGGTCAAGTGTGACTTGAGAACAAAACCTCTTGACCAGTATAAATTCTTTGAATGACACAAAAGCTTTCTTGTTTCTTTAATTTTGCAATGTGGCCTAGCTAGCTAATAATTACTAACATCCTTTGCTTTTTAGATTTAGATGCTTAACACATTCTGCTGATGACATCCCCATTCATTTTCTTTACTATGTAGAACAAAGGACAATATGTGTCCTCACCATGGATTCATTTAAAGCATTACTTTCAAGTCCTTTCAAGGCCAATAATAAAAAGCATAATGTGGATTCTTGTAGAATAGTCCAAATGTTCAAGGGGGTCCCACATGGGTGTCTGATCTTTGGAGAAAACGCCAATGGGAATTGGGCAGTTGTTTTTGCAAGTCAAGCCACTCCCCATTACATATAGGTATATAAGATAGCGGCGCGCAAACCACCATTAGCTTTCTGCTTTGGAGTCGATTTGCTCGCTGGATGAAGAAGAAAAAACCTGCTGAAAGATTATCTTGGTCAATGTATCCTGCATTTCAGTGGAGAGACTGCACTGAGTTCCGATCACTAAAAAAAGCCATCTCTGGGGGCACAGCCTGTCCCGAACCTGGTAGCCGCTAAGTCTTCCCAGAAGACCATGAAGCGGCCCTGAGATGGGCTGCCCAGAGATGAGGAGAATTGTCCTTTAGGGGACCCTAACATCTGCGCCCCCAGCATCGGGGGTGCGCTAAATGCTCCCTTTCCCGCTGTCAACGATGACCTGCAATTTTCCAAACCTCTGGGCTTCACTCGCCATGTTCAAGTTGTGAGCAACACCTTGCTTCCTCACTTTCAGGTTCATGGTGCCACATCGGGCTTCCCAGCCCGTCTTGTTGGTTGATCAGAATGGTCCAACTCTTCTATGCAATTCAGTTCACCAGGCGACCAACCAGGTTCACAGGTGTTCTTTTCACCAGGATTGGTTTGCAGCCATTGACCTGAAGGACGTGTACTTTCATGTCTCGATCTTACCTCTACACAGACTGTTTCTTTGGTCTGCTTTCGAGGGTCAGGCATATCAGTGCAATGTCCCCTGTATGGAGTAGTGGATTTACATTCAAAAACCACTGGCCAATTCCCATTGCTGTTTTCTCCAAAGATTAAAGATTGGTCTCCCAGACGGGACCCCCTTGACATCAGTCAATGACGTAAGGTTCCCTCCTTCAGGGTTACATTTTTTTTTTTATTATTATTATTTAATTAATTGACTTCTTGTACTCAGCATTTTAATTACATACTTTCATCTTTTCTCTTTCAGACCTGTTATTATTATTTTAGGAATGCATAGGGACATTATTGAGTATTGGTCAATGTACAAGTTTTTATTTATTTGTCCATGTTAGTTTCTTTATTTTAGATTAGCTGTCAACTCACACTGACCTGCTTACCTTTACACTTAATATATTTTTATATCATATAATATGTTTTTATTGCTTGTTGGCCATGAAATACAATGTTAAAATTTGTGCTCTTTTGGTTTTACACTATGCATTTACCTTTGTATGTTTTGTTTTTTATTTTTTGTATTAAGTTTTTTTTCTTTATAATAATTTAAAAAAAGTATTTCTACAATTCGTCATAATATTTAATTTTAGTAATTAATTAATTAAACAATTATTTTATTTAAATTCATTTAAATTATTTTCTAATTTTTATGATGCAAAGCTTAACTAACTTACAATTCAAGCAGTCTGCTATATTTTCTCAGAGAGTTGTCCTGAATCTAATATTTTTGTTACCACATGACTTTTAACAACCTATTTTAATCTCAACTCATCATGTTCAGTACTTTTTCTTACAATATTAATTATAAATAGACGTTTCATATTGAAGAATGTCAAATCTGCAGGGCCACTAAGTTCATGCTGATGTATTGTTTACCATCTGTTGTCCAAGCATGCTGACAGAAATTAAAGGCACCTGCCCACCCCTGTCTTTCTCACAGCTAGAAGACAATAAATGCCTTACTTCTAATAATACAACTATTGGTGTGACACGCTTAGCTTGCTGGCACATTGTTAGTGGCAATCACTGATGGTGATTTTGAGAGCAGAAGGGACGGGACTGCAACATAGTGGAGTGTTCAAAATCTTTATGATTGCTCATACATTGAATACTTTATTCTAATGTTCTATTATAAATTAGGTACTTAAACACTTTAAAAAAATTGTTCACACCAAAATAAAAATTATGTCATTATTCATTTTTTCACCCTCTTGTTGTTAAAAGCCTGTCATTTATGTATACTGTATATGTATTTATGTCCATATGTAAGTCAGTGGGTTCCAATAAGATTTTGAGACGTAATAAGGATAGTCATACAGGTTTGGAATGACATGAGGGTGAGTAAACAATGACAGAATTTTAGTTTATGGGTAAAGTATCCTTTTAAAATAATCAATAACTAAAAATTATTCTCACATGCTGCTATGGGTTCATGGTTATTAAGAAGTATTATGTATATGTGACACCAGACCACAAAACCAATCTTAAGTAACATTGGTATTTGTAGCAATAGCCAACAATACATTGTATTGGGTCAAAATTATAGATTTTTCTTATTAAAGTATATAATGTTCAATAGAGATATTTTTTTTTCTCCAATATACTACTGTAAATATATCCAAACCTAAATTTTGATTAGTAATATGCTTTGCTAAGGACTACATTTGGACAATTTTAAAGTCATCTTTTCTTAATAATTAGATTTTTTTGCACCATCAGATAAAATAGACCCTATGATTTTCAAATAGTTGTATCTCAGCCAAATTTTGTCGTAACAAACCATACATCGATTGGAAAGCTTATTTAATTAGCTTTCAGATTATATAAAATTGCCTGTATTTGTAGTCACATATAATACAAGTACAGAAATAAACAACAAAGAATACCATATTAAATACGAACATGATACGTGTATTCATTGCACTTTGATATTGATTACTATCTTGCTTCTTCATCAAGCACATTTTACAGCAATAAGATCTAATTTATAGAGCATTTTATAAAACATTGAATGAAGCTTTACAACCGTTCCAATTTCACTAAATTGAAGTCATTGCAATTTGACTTAATTGAAGTGACTGAAAAGCTCCTCTGCGGGAGCATTAAGGAATTCATCAAAATCGTCTCTCTGCCTCTCTCTGTGTGACTGCATCATTCCCTAGAGAGACATGAAGGGTACAGACAGCCTACAGCACCAGGTCAGGCCTCTCAGCTAGTTTTAAAGCCTCATGCATGCTGGCTGCCGATAGCTTGCGGTTGATGTTCCGATAGCGGCAGCAGATGAGGTTACGGTAGGTTGTCCTGAGGTCTCTGTTGAAGAATGCATAAATGAAGGGATTGATGAGTGAGTTGGCATAGCCTAGCCAAAGCAGTGTCCTCTCCACCCACAAAGGCACACAGCTACACTGCACTCCGCAGATGAATGGCCGAGCTGTAGAAAGCAGGAAGAACGGCAGCCAGCATACGGCGAAAGCCCCCACAACAATCCCGAGGGTGGTCGCTGCCTTCTGCTCTCTTTTGAAGATGGAGATATTTTTACGGTCATTTTTGAAAAGGCGAGAAAAGCTCACACACTCCTCCACCTCCCTCTGCAGCTTCAGTACCGCAGCTACGCAGTTCACACTTTCCTCATCTTCGGCTTTGGGGAAACCTGTGATTGTGTGTTTGGCTGCACTCACCTTTGCCACTCTGTATATCCGGTAGTACATAATGAGCATCACGGACATGGGAATGTAGAAGGCCACAGCGGTGGAGTAGATGGTGTAGCCCAGGTCCTGGCTGATCAGACACACATTGTCATCATTGACATTCTGAGCCCATCCAAACAGTGGGGGTAGGGTGATGGAGGCAGAGAGAAGCCATACAGACAGCACTATTTTGGCCATGCACTTTCCACTCTGTCTCACGGGATACGTCAACGGCTTAGTGATGCCCAGGTACCTAAGAAAATGGAGTGGAGAATGGGAAAAATGAAAAAAGGAAAAAAAGGACTGTTAAAGTGTATCACTGTCAAAGAATGCATAAATGTGGGCACTTTGTTAGTGACTTTCTAAGTCCTTTGGTATAGCACAATCTAAACTTGCAATATCTTCTTTAGACCAGGACTAGATGTCGTGATTAATAAATATCCATTAAATATATTAAATTTCACAGTAAGTTTATGTCAAACAAGAGTTGTCCAGTGTTTTTTTAATTTTGATTGTTACATGAACTGCAAAAAATTTTAGTAACCTTGAATTTAGACATTTCTTGAAGATACAGTATATATCAGCCTGATTTAACCCATAAAATTAAGCTTAATAATAATTTAATGTTTTTAAATTGAGTGATGTTAGATAACATTATTATTATTTTTTAAAGTTAATTTTGTTTAGTAAAACAGTTTATTATTATTTTTATAATTTTTTTAATCTAAATGTCATTCACATTTATACTCTCTCTTTGTGTGTCAGTGTGTGTGTGTGTATATATATATATATGGATAAATGGTAATAATGGTTTCACATTTTTTGCACCTGGTCTGCATCTATACAGAATTCTCTAAAAAAAAATTCAAAAGACTTTTCTAAAAAATAAACAAGAAATTTTAATATATCCACATAACATTCAGACTAAATGAAACATGTAAACTGTATACATTAATCTACTACTGCTAAGTTTAACCAAATTTTGCTTGCATCTAATTACAGCACCAACATCTGGGAGACCTACCTGTCTATGCTAATGACACATAGTGTCATTATTGAAGCGGTGCAGCACATCACGTCCATGGCGATAAAAACATTACAGAAAACACGACCAAAGATCCACTGTCCTCCTATGAGATCAGTGATGCTGACAAACGGCATTACGACCACTGCAACCGACAGGTCTGCAACGGCCAGAGAAACGATTAAGTAATTAGAAGGTTGCTTCAGTTTCTTCACAAAACACACTGAGATGACCACCAACAAATTCCCGCAAACTGTTAAAAAGGTAATCAAGGTCAGAACCCCTCCGATGAGCACTTTCTCAACATGTCCGTAACTCAGAATCGACTCTCCGCATCTGGTCTCGTTATCCATGAAACTTGACGTCGGCAAAGTTGTAGTGGTGTCGTGCATCTTGTTATGAAAACGCACGTCCATCACTTCAGATGTCAAACTAGTCATGAGTGCCTGCAGGCGATCCTTCGTCAGCGTTGAAATCATACTGGCTATTGAGAGCTGTCCTTGGTTCTGAAAAGATACTGCTCTCATTATCCATCACATATCCAAGTCCAGCTTAAATACTTTATACGTAACAACTACACACTATGTTGTACTTTCTGGCTCTGTCTGTGATAAAATAAAGAACATCCCATCTACAAGCGAAGAGCCATTCAAGTTAGCGCTCAAAGAACGAACACCGCGCTCTTCACTGCATGTATTTTATTGGCGTCTTGAATGTGCGTAATGACGTTAGATGTTAGTGGGCGTAAAAATTAGAGGATGTGACAGACTGTAGTCATGGGACGTTAAACAGGACAATATCATCTGTGTAAGAGAAAAAAAACAGTAGCTATAGGCGATATATCACAATACATTCCACTTCCATCTATATTTGAATTATGGACAAGTGTAAACAAAGAAACAAAACAAAATAAAGCGAATAATATTCCCTGACACTTTGCTTAAAAAATCTTTACCACCATCTCATGGCTTAACATAGAATTACAATTACTAATTCTTTGACAATGTAGCTTAATATCTATACTCTATAAACTATAAAAAATGTACACCACTAAAAGTTAAAAGGTTTAATACTACTAATTAAAATAACATTTAATTTGATCAGTTTAAATTTAAATCTTCTTAAAACTTAAGCAGAATGTATTGTGTTTGTTCAAATTTGTAATACTTTTTTCAGGGTAAAAAAGAAACCTGTGAACTGTGTGTAGCATTGTATGAGAAGTGTTAATGCAGAATAATTTCAGATAATTATTTAGATTTGCAGAGAAAGCTATAGTATTTGTGAATAAGACTAAAACGGGAAAAACACTGAGCCACATGAACAGTATCTGGCTTCTAGTCATCATTAACTCATGATAGTGTCTTCTGCTTTTACAAAATGACCTCAGCTCACACGACGAGGGAGATTGGCGGTCCCAAAAACCCTGCAGGAGAGAAATAAAGAGGTAAGTCCATGTATTATTCAAGAGGAGTAAAATAAAAAAACACTGGACAGCGAGGGACAGACAGGACAGGTAAGAAAATGAGAGGGATGAGTTTGCTAGAGACCAAGGAGAGGGGGAAGGAAACATGGAAAGAGACTGGAGAGTAAGTGGGAGGACAAAGAGAATGACAGGAGATATGCCAAGGACAAGATTAAATAGGTTTATTTATGTATTTAAGTAGGCATTGTAGATTCATAATTTATCATGTAATGTCAAACTCACAGATTTGAACAGATTTACTCTAAAAAAATACTGGGTTAAATATATACTGAACCAGCAATTGGGTTGTTTTGATCCAGGACTTGGGTTAAATGTTTAACCCAACCTTCTGGGTATTAACTGATGGGTCAAAACAATTAAAATGCTGGTTCTGTCCATATTTTACCCAGCACTGGGTTGTATGTAACTAAGCATTTTTTGTATAGAATTGTGATGATCTATACTTCAGTAGAATGAGAACACATTTGTCACATTAGGCTGGCCAGTATTGTCCAAAAAATATTTTTTTAAAAACTGTTTAGATTTTTTGGCAAGGTTGATGCCAAGAAGTGTCACACTGGCTGCGGTGGAGTGAAAGGCAGGGAGATGTGGATGAAGACAATAATAAACATTTATTGAATCAAAACTTGAAAAATAAGATACGACAAAACAAAATGGGTGGCACAGGAAAGACGAGACACGCCAGCATTAACATTGACAACCGACAGGGAAGAACTCAAAAGACACAGAATGAATGCACATTCAAATAATTGTCACATGCCCATGTTTGTTGATGTTCCGTCTTTTGCCAGTTTGTTCCCCATGTGCTTTCCCTGTGACCTAGTTTTGTTAATTATGTATTTTGTTCAGGTGTGTCCTCCCCGTTTACGTTGATTGTCTCTATTACTTAAGCCTACCCCGTGTATCTATGTGTCGGTCATTATCTTTGTGTAGCTTGTTCGAAAGCCTTGTTTCTTGTGAACTCCCTGGATGTTAGTAAAGATGTATGTGTTTGAATCAAATTACGTTCCTCTCCGTGTCATTCCTCAGCACGTTCGTGACAATAATAGGGAAATTGGTAACACCTGTAACACAGGGCTGGGATCAAATAAACTAATAATCACAAGATTATTTCTATTTACTTTGACTCTATTTATTTGTAATGGATGGAATAAAGAGAATGACAACCTTGTGTAATGAAAAAGTTTATTTGGTATTTAAATGTAAAAAATTACATTTGTTTTATTTATAAAATAAATAATTGTAAAGTTATTAATCCTACTCAATCCTACGAAGAATTAAACCCCTAATCAATTTACAGTGTAAGGCTATCATCTTCCATTGCTTCCATTGAAACAATTCAATATTTTGAATTAGGACTGCAGTACTCATTTCAACCACTTACTGTAAATATAATGTAATGCACCTTTAAAGGGTTAGATCACCCAAAATGACAATTAGCCTGTGTTATATATGCAACCTCAAAGCATCTGTTTGTGATTTTCAGACTAATTCAGTAGGTATTATATTAGAATTTTTCTTGGTCTCTCCAAGACTTATAGGTGGGTGGGGATTTGTTGTTTACAGTTCAAAAGACGTGAAATAAAGTAAGCACATCAGTAATAAAACATCCTTCACATGGCTCCAGGGGGTGAATAATAGGTGGATGATGTAAAACATATGCACTGTGCACATGACTCTAAAAAATGCATAAGCAAAGAAAACAATGTTTCCTTACTTTAGCAAAGGAAAACCAGTCTTATAGGCTTATATTAAAAACATACACACCCCCACTGACCTGCCACACTTGCAATCATGTAGATCTTTTCTGGATTGCCGAATGGTGTCCCTTGCCTGAAACAGAAGTGGAACTGGCCTCAAGCAGGTCCACTTGCTCTAGTAACAGCAGCTGGATGTGCAGTGCACAGTCGAATATGGATTATTCTGCATTTTTTGGAACTATCAGCAAAAAGGTCACCCTCTCCTCCCCGATTTTGTGTAGCACTAGTGGAAGTGTACCTGTTTTCATTTCTTGGGCCAGAAACCTGACAGTTTATCTCCCTCCAGGATAGCATTTGTCAGAGAGAAGAAGAGAGGGCAGTTTGTGTTCACTGACGAGGCAAAGAGGTCGATCTCCACTTTGTCTAATAGGCTCCATATCTGTAACATCGTAGGCGTGGTACTCTGTGTTTAGTCTTGTCATGTGTGTTTATTTACCTTGTCCATGCAAAAAAATTGCAGGGTTAAAACAACCCAATTTGGGTTATTTTGGCAACCCAACGCTGGGTCAAATATGGACTAACCCA
>JAUCMT010000021.1:4388699-4406841 GCA_032357475.1 Enteromius thamalakanensis
TCTTGAACCACCTGAAAGGAGATAAAGACACTCATTACTACCACAAACTCACAAGGAGATAATCTTATGGAATGAGACGGTCTTACCTCGTCAACGGAGAACTTGAGAACTGTGCTGGCTGTGCTACGAACTTTAAACACCACTTTCATCATCCCCTTCCCCTCACTCAAAGACTCTTATCACTTTTCAATAAATATTGTTTAAACTTACCTTTGTTGTCTATTCCTCCTTATAGCTGAGCGTAACAATTCCACTCTTTAGTGCTGTCACCTGTAATCCTTTAAGGACTTGCCATGGAAGCATTAGCAGTTTCAAGAAGCAACACCAAGTGGTTAAAAAAAACTTTAAATATTTAAACTCCTTTTGTCATATGAAATACAATGATGCCAGTCTTCCCTGCCTGCCATTTTAAATTAATAGTTAAGTTTTTTTTCATGCAACATGCTAACAAAGTTGACAACAAAAAAGTCAAGCTTGAAGTAATGTTGTCTTAAAAATGATTTGACTTATAAAGACAAAATTTAGCATGTGACCTAGGGAATTTTTTTGGAAGGTTTGTTGTACAATGCTTGGAAACATCTAGTACAACCCATATTGAAACGTTATTCATTCAAAGCACAACCCCATGCATGGAGTATAATTCTGCAAGTAATTGCAATTCCAGGTTTTCAAACAAAGCAGCAAAACATATGTGTAACTGCAGTGTTGACAAATGTTGGTGTTTTTATTGTAGCTTTGTAGAGAGATCTAACTTAAACGCTGCTATAGCCCACAAAGAATGTACAGGATGTATAAATAACACACCCACTTTTATAACACTCCCATTTGTTTTCTTACAATTGTATTTATATAGAAACCTTCATCCTTCAAACCTCAATTCAGTTGAAAATGTATGGGATGTGCTGGACAAATCCAATCCCCTATGGCCTTACCTCACAACTTGTAGCACTTAAAGGATCTGCTGCTAATGTTTTGGCGATACCACAGGGTACATTCAGCAGAGCTGTTCTGGCAGCACAAAGAGGGACCTGCACAATATTTTAATATTGTGGCTGGTCAGGGTGTATGGCTGCAACTGACTGAAGATTAACTTCTATCGTGCGCATAGCGCCCTCTTGAGGCAATGCCACTCAAAAAGGTTTACTTTTTAGGCTAGTGCCTATATTTTGCTTTA
This sequence comes from Enteromius thamalakanensis, assembly GCA_032357475.1. NCBI lineage: Eukaryota > Metazoa > Chordata > Actinopteri > Cypriniformes > Cyprinidae > Enteromius > Enteromius thamalakanensis. Next base: position 4,389,874 of record JAUCMT010000021.1, read on the forward strand.
ATTATCTCTTTATATATATATATATATATAGTACTATGCAAAAATCGTAAGCCACTAGTATTTTCACCAACAAAAAATGGTTTCAAGTCTTTTTCAGTAGCGTTTCAGTTGAAAATATCAGTTTACATTTCCAAACATTATTTTTATTATTAATTGTAATAATGCAGTGAGATTATTGTCTACACATGGAGTCTGACAACAGCCAGTGCTCCACATCTGATCTGATCTGATCATCATCCAGTCTGTCTGAAATGACATGAAGTAACAGAGCAAACTGAGACAGAATAAATCCAGAAGAACCGTGACAACGTCTCTTTTCAGAAAAGTTTTAAAAAGGCTTTGGGTAAAGTTGAGTTATTCTTCTCTCATGTCTTTGCGTCATTGGTAAACATAATTACTGTAATTAACTGCAGATTTATATACTGGAAGTAGAAACCCAAGATTTCACTTAGAGGACTAGGTCCACTTAGAAGGCTATCTGCATCAGTACTGAATACTGAAATAATAAGTACTAAGAAATGTGAATTACTCTAATGTACAACAGACATAAAAATAAGATAAAAAATAAACATGTTACACCAAAAGAATTCCCCAAAATGTCATCCCAACTAGTCTGAACAAAGAATTTTACATTGAACAATATTGAGGTCCCAGGATGCATTGCAGCATAAATATGTATAGCAAATAACAAATTCAAAATTACATAGGCTAAAGTAGTTAGCCTATTACTTAGAACTACAGCCTACTTGGAACAATAGTTGACAAGATAGCTGAAACGACACACCATTTCTTATGTTGTTCTTTCTGGAATTTTGGAGAATAGCCTAATAAAATATTTATTAAACTTAATTCCAATAGATGTCCATGTAAAACGTATAGCTCTTATAGCTATTATAGCTCTTGAACATTTTTCACCCACATATTAGAAGTTAGAATCTTGCTCTTAAAATGAAATCAATTTAAAAACTGAATAGGACAATGAATAAATAAATAAATAAAACTAAAAATGTACATGGTGTAGACTGCATTGTCTCCCAGTGTCTTACCCTAGGCTATTGCGTTATATTGTTCCTAAAGTTTTTTTAATAACTGGTTTAACAACACAGACAAAGCGTATTCATTAGTTCCTTACGAATACAGTTTTTTTTTTCGTCAAAAGGTACCAGAGTTCACGTTAGTGATGCAATGTTCAGATTAAAGTGTCATTTGAACAACACTTTCTTACCAGGTGGTCTAAATATTTACCTTTAGGTTGACATTTAGCCTACATCAAACTAGCATATGCTTTTATCCAATTGAAGAAAATGGATCGAAGCATTCGAAATCAACAAAAGCGCCATAAGCGAGTGTTATACCAGAAAGGCTTTTGCCTGTCAATTGCCTGTATTAGCGTATTAGCCAGTAACCTAGTAGAACCCATATGTAAGTAGGCGGTTCCAAAACATGACGTTTCAGCAAGAGGGAGTGGAGGCATTTTCCTCAGTGACGTCGCATATACCGGCTCGTTCACTCGGAAACGGCCATACAGCTTGTAAAGAAGAAATGACCGACAGTGACCTCAAATAAGATATGGAAGACCTGCCTATTGTCTTCATCTCTTTATAACTCTTCAGCATTTATATAGAACTCTGCTAAAACAGTTGAGAATTTTGAAGCGACTTCGAAACGTCGAATCGTTACGCATCTGTCTGTCTGTCTTCCTACCGTTTTTATTTGCTACGTAAAATAATGGAAAATGCTGAAACATCCGATCAAAACGGAACGACGCACTACACGAACGGTTTAGTAAACGGATTTCACACCCTACAGTCTGACAACGGGGAGTGTATTTCATCTAACGGAGGTGATCTGGGTGCTAGTGACAGTAGCGGTGGCCATAATGGTATTGAAAATTTCCACCATCTTCATCAGGATGTACACAACAATGGTTCGCCTGCAAAGCGCTGCAGACTCCGAAGACGCGTGGATTCGGGAAAGAAGAACAGACCGCGTAAGTCAAATTCTCGGTGTTTAATTAATGTGTTCAATTTTAATGTTAACTTAAACTGAACAGTGACAGTTATTACAACATGCTGTAAATAGCTATTTTAGATGTAAGATTAATTAAAAAAGGTCCATAATTTAAGTAGCTGAAAAACGAGATCAACGAAAACATTTTGTTTTTTATTTTTTCTTCTTTTGTACAGTAAAATTTTGACAGGCGTTGATTTACCCGTTCGTTTTTTTGCGTTCGACATTATAACCGCTATCGTTGTACGTTACCATTTCCATTTTTTACTAACTTTTGGTCAGTGTTTATAGCAAAGAACCTTTTTTTCGCATTTCGTTCGTATTCATATTTGTACCAAGAACGTGAAGATTTGTGTCATTAGGTCCCGGAAGTGAACCATTTTTTGGTTTTCCTTTTGTGTTTTTTTTTGACTATTGTACGCAATTAAAAAACAAATTAGAGAGAAATTTATGAGAGAAATTGCTGGAAATGTAAAACCATTTCAAACTTGCCTATATTGAGAGGTTTATTTGTTTTGAAAGACCGGGTTATTTGGTGTTGTGAAATCAATGTGATGTTAGCTGTGCGGATTTCATTGGCCAGTTCAGAATGTGAGGGTGTGACCAAAACACGCCAGATATGAAGGACATGCGCTTTCATCCAATAAGAGAAAAAAATCGCATAAAGGGGTGGGGAAATCGAACTGGCAGACTTTACAGTACTTGAGCAATTAACATAAAATTTACTATTTACACTGGCTAAGTGACACGAGGACGTTTATTCTTCTGCTAGCAACATTTGACTGATACATACAGTGATAAGATCGTTGCGTGCTTTATATAGTTATCTCCAATATCCTTTCTGTCTCAACTGCAAAGTATGAAATTAATTGTGAAGAAATCAGGTAAGGTCCTGCATAATATTTAATCAATTAAACACACGACATAAAAACTCGAAATGTTTCTGTTTTGTTGCTATTAATTATTCTGCATCTTTTTACATTATGCTGACAGTCAAGTAGTTGAAGTTATTGCACTCTCCAGAATCTGATAAAGCTTTTATAGTTATTCATTATTGATTTTAAATATTATTTTTGAATATTAATATAATTCTTAATATAATGTATATTCCATTGCTATACTACATTTTGGGTTTTTGGCTGGCTGTAAACTGCTGTAACTTCTTTTTGTCCATTAACTGCTGTAAAGTCACCGGGTAGCTTTAGAGTACTTTGCACTCTGAGACAAGAAGTACACACGCCTTTTGCCTACATGTATGTCTGCCAGCTACATTATCATTATTGATCTAAGCTCAGACTGCCTTAACTACTCAGTGACATAAGAAAATGTTTCCCCCCCCAAACGCTGCAAAGATATTTCACTGAATTACTACCATAGAAAATACTAAGGTTGTATCAGCTAGAACTAAATAGTTTTTACTTAGATATAACATTGTAAGTTAGACAGTTTGTGCAAACTTTTATTTTGAAGACAATGTTTCTCAGAAATGCTAGGCAATCGCTTTATAACCACTGTTACCATGGCAACAAAAGGGCCCACAAACTGCAGTGTAAAGAGACAAAAAATCCCTTCCCCCCACTACCAAAGCAGTCTTATTCATTCATTATTCATTAAAATGCATATTACACTAAAATCTTAAAAACACCAAAAAAGTCTTAATTATTGTATTTTATTTCTTTATTACATTGTATGTTATAATTATCTCCACACCTACAGTATTTCTCTTGCACTAATGAGTTTCCACAGAAAGATGCAGTTTATACTTTTCAAGAAACAACATCAAAATTGCCCTTTCTAAAACTTGAGGTTTTTTTTTTTCAGCTTTTCCATGGTTTGGAATGGATATCGGAGGGACCCTGGTAAAGCTGGTCTACTTCGAGCCCAAGGACATAACTGCTGAGGAAGAACAAGAGGAAGTGGAGAGCCTGAAGAGCATTCGCCGATATCTGACCTCCAACGTGGCTTATGGAAACACGGGTATCCGTGATGTTCACCTGGAGTTGAAGAACCTCACCATGTGTGGTCGGAAAGGCAACCTGCACTTCATTCGTTTCCCCACACAAGACATGCACCGCTTCATCCAAATGGGCAGAGACAAGAACTTCTCGAGTCTGCACACCACACTGTGCGCCACAGGTGGAGGTGCATACAAGTTTGAGGATGACTTCAGAACGGTATTTGAATGTCAACATAATAATGGAATTTATTTGATTTTATTAAATGGAAACAAAAATATGTTTATCCGTAGCATGCTAGTGTTTTGTTGACATACTGTAATGTTTTGTACCGCCACTAATCTGTTACTGTTATCAGGACGATGATTGGCTAACATTAGCTATGTTTATCACAGTTATTATTACATAATTGCTTCTTCCTGCAGGTGGCTGGGTTGGAGCTGCAGAAGTTGGATGAACTGGACTGCCTTATTCAAGGTCTTCTGTACGTTGACTCAGTTGGCTTCAATGGGCATCCCGAGTGTTATTTTTTCCAAAATCCCTCCGACCCTGAAAACTGTGTCAAGAGGCCATTTAGCCTGGAGAACCCATTCCCTATGTTGCTGGTAAACATTGGCTCTGGGGTTAGCATCCTGACTGTCTACTCCAAGGATGATTACAAGCGAGTCACAGGCACCAGGTGAAGTCCTGCATCATGTTTGTTGTTGCAGTAAAGCAAACAGGTTTATCACTTGTATACGTCACTTGCATAAGCAAAGACGATTTGGCTACTACAGCGGCAGAATGCTTCTTACAGATGACACATTTATTGGCTATGTTATGACATATGGAAACACAAGTATGACACAAACCAGATGACACATTTATCTATAAATGTCAGTAAGAAGTGCCTCTTTAGTAGCCAGATCTTCTTTAATAATGTAAGTGACGTATACAAGCAAGAATGAAAGAAGCATAGATATAGCTCAAATCTGATGGGGAAAAACAACATATTGTTGCCTTGAATTATAAAAACTTTTTTTTTTTTGTTTAAAACATAGGTTGCTAAATTGTGTGTCAATTTATTTAAATGTGGCCTAATTTTTTGACTGAATTAAGTATTGAATAGAATTTTTTTATTTGTGGCCACAATGTCGATAATTAGGTTATGCATGATGTCTCTGCAAAAGTAACTTGCAATTTAATGCTTGAACCACAGATGGCGATAAAGAACCTAAAGTTTTAAAATACTGTAACTGTAAAGTAAATATTATAAATTGGTTATTTGTTATGTATTTTTTTATTATTGTATAATGACAATTGTTAAATATGTTGTAGAGACAAGATGTATTATCTACCTAAAGTAATGCAACATTTTTAAATACACCGCCATTCATTTGCTTCATTGGTTGTGATTCAGTTTAGGAGGTGGTACGTTTCTAGGCCTGTGTTGTTTGCTGACTGGCTGTGAAACCTTTGAGGAGGCCTTAGAGATGGCAGCTAAAGGGGACAGCACAAATGTGGACAAACTGGTGAAGGACATCTATGGAGGTGATTACGAACGCTTCGGCCTTCAGGGTTCTGCTGTTGCATCCAGGTATACACAGATTTGCAATAATATTCATGTGAAATTATGTTACGTTATGCTATCATGTATTATTATGATTATGTTTGTTAATTAAAGAGAATTTTAAAGGCTTTTTTCCTTTAATTTTTTTAGTTTTGGTCATATGATGAGCAAGGAGAAACGTGATAGTATAAGTAAAGAGGACCTGGCCAGGGCCACTCTTGTCACCATCACAAACAACATTGGTTCAATCGCCCGCATGTGTGCAGTGAACGAGGTTTGAAAACTTTTTCTCTTAAGCTGCTCTATTTAAGAACTGTTTTTGCAGTTTATATCCATATTTCCATTCAGAATAAGAATTTGTTTTCATCTATAATACATAAGTTAAATATGAAATAGATAATATAAAGACAAAGTTTATGGAGCTAAAGATGACCTTGAACTCTGTGTGCTCTGAGCTTCTTTACAGTGTTGTCTTGTGGCATGGAGATCAAGCAGCATTGTACAGGGCTATCACAGCACACTGAACAGCCACAAGATGGATAAATTTATGTATTTTTTTCTTTACCTAAAAAACTCTGGTATAAATGTCAATACAAAGTGTAATGTAGATATGTCCTATTTTGTTAATTAATGTTACTGTTTTTTCTGACTGACTTTTAATTTTCTTCAGAATATTGATAAAGTGGTTTTTGTCGGGAATTTCCTTCGGATCAACACAGTATCAACTAAGCTGCTAGCCTATGCCATGGACTTCTGGTCTAATGGACAACTGAAAGCCCTTTTCTTAGAACATGAAGTAAGTCTTTTTCCTTTTTTATCACTTGTAATTTCTTGCCAGTGCTGCAATCAGTTGCATTAATTACGTTTGTTCATCTTGGACTTGCATCATAACCTTCTTCATAGTGCTCAATCAGTATATCAGCCAAGCAATTATGTTAAGTATATTTTAAAATTATTGGCACCAGCCAATTAAAATATATCCCATATCATTAATGTTTTAATGCACATTGTTCTAAATGGTGAAAATATTAATACATTTTCAATCAGGTGCTTTTAAACAACCGATTTAACAAAATGTTGTTTTTGTGGCTTTTCAGTTAAGTAAGCTTTTTTTTGTATTGATGGTTCCAAAAATAGTGTGTTATTATATGAGGCATTTCTAAAAATGAATGTGAGGATGTAAATATTTGGGAGAAAGATGAAAATGAGCACCTGTTGCATGATAATTTATTTAAAAAAACTGGATGGATTGGCCTACTTCTCTAAATGCGAGTTATTTATGGGTCTATAATAAAAGAGAAATATTGAAATATTTTATATAGGTTTAACTGGATGGTGAAATTACGGTTGTTCTACTCTGTAATGATCAGTGGCTGTCATTGCATGATCACTTTGCAGAGTAACAGGACTTTTAGCTCCCCCTTGTGTCAGTTCTAAAATCTTCCCGTCAGACCTGTCAATGGATAATGTTGATTTCTGTTGTCAACTTATTCATCAGTAAATATTAATTAGAAATTAGTATGCAAATTTTAATTATTTAAAAACGTTTTGTACATCTCTTATTATTCTTATTACATATGTATTCATTCAAAGGTTTGGGAAGGTAAGATTTGTTTTTATTTTTTTATGTTTTAAGATTTCTTTTGCAGGGAAACTGCAGGGAAAAAAAATATAATATTGTGAAACATTCAAATTAGTATACTATATATAAATACACATGCACATACAAACATACATATGCATGTGTGTTAATTTAATAAAAAAGTCGTAATATATTAAATTTATGATTTAAATATATATAAAAATTAATTATATTAATATTTTGTTTGCACAATGGATGTATGTGTACAGTGTGTATTTATGTATACATACACACACATGGATGCATGTATTTAGGTAAGACACGTCAGGTGAATAGGTTAAAAAATATTTATCACCATAGTTACCTAGTTGATTTATTACATTACTGTTTGCAGAAAATTTTTAATTACAAATTTTCTAAAATATCAAGTTTAAATATGCAAATTATTCATTATTTAATGTAATATGAGCTATTTTGCATACATTTCTTAGAATAAAAATCAAAACAAATTTTTCTTTTTTAATTTTTCTGACATATTAGAATGAAAAGTTTTTACAAAGGGAATTTTGGGTATCTCATTTAGTCTCTCCATAATTCAGAAAATGTAGACAGTTTTTTGGAGGAATAAAATGTTGTATATTACCAAGCAAATTCTATATGAACAAATACCTTGTGTAACAACCTTCAGGATATAGACAGTGATAAATATGTAAAGTTTGCATGTCAGTACAACTGAAGTGGAGATTTATCTCAAATTTGATAGGTGCTTGTATCTCCCCTTAAATATAAATATATATGATATAATTTATATGAATATAAATAAATACATGTAAATCTTTTCAAAATATATGCAGTATGTGTGTGTCTTTATATACACAAAATAAATATACACCTTTTAAAATTTTTGTTTGGATGTGATCAATCGCGAATAATCCTTTGACAGCACTAATTTATTTAAATGTATTTTAAAAATAATGAAATGCTTTTTTACTGCAGGGTTATTTTGGAGCTGTTGGTGCCTTCCTAGAGCTACTGAAAATGACTGAAGACTCCTGAGACACTGAAGAAACACCAACCTTTAAACCAGAAGCTGCTGTAAGATTTCAGGAAAGCCACATCCCCTAATAAGGAAAAGCCATCTAATAATGTGACGAGTTTCCATTTCCCTTCAAATCATCTACATGCTGGCCCTTCTATGCTCGTGACAAGAGCAGGTGATCTAGAGGTTGTGATGCAAAAGTGCACTGTTTAAGCTGCACCTCGTGCTAACTGTTCCTTGTCACTGTTGCCATAATCCCAGCACAGCTTTGCCTTTGCCGTGTATTGATGATTTGATTGGAAGATGATTTAGGACACTAATGCTTGCGTACTCCCCCTACTCCCTGTTTGTGAGCTTTATGAAACAATTGTAACATATGAAAAGGTTTTGGAGGTGCGTATTATGTGTATTAGGCCAGCCTTCACCCAATACCCTTTTAACAAATCATACTTTAAACCACAAATCAGATTTATATTTACTCATAGATGAGCACTCCAAAAGAGAAGTCCATTTATGCGAGACTTTGCTTTCCCTGTTCTAGTCCCATTCGAGAATTTATAATATCTGTATTACATTAAAAATACTAAGCTGTATTCTTAAATCTGAACACTAAAGCTTGTGTCCAGCGTGTGTCCAAATTCATAATTCTTACATTTTTTTTTTTTTTACAATTATATATCAAATAGTAATTGAATTTCAGTAATTTTCAATTAGATAAAGCTTATATTTGAACCCTTTTACAGAATTAGCTAAATGTCTTTGGATAGACTTGTTTTATCTACATTGGACCTTGATTGGTGATTTAGGGGATTGTTGACATGAGTAGTTGTTTCTAAGATAGCTTTACCTCCTTTTAACTGGTCTGAGTAATGAACAGAGAACATATGCACCTGAGCTGACACTGATAGTGTTGGGACCAAATTGTCTATATTGACTGGATTACATTGTCTCATAGTTCACTACATAGAGTACAGTATGTCCTTTCTCACCCTGAAAGTCCCAAAAGCTGAGATTTCTCTGATCTGAATGTGTTAATAGTTTACCCTGTGTATATACACTGTAGTGTGTAATGTTTTGTTGTTTTGTTTGTATTTAATTTGCACAAACCATCTCTTGTCATATTCATGCCATTATGTAGTGATGTCTTGCATTACATTTGAGAAAGCTAACCACGACATACAGTATATTTAGTCAAACCTTCTCACAAATGCCTTCACCCTTTTAAACATTTTCAGCTTAATCATCCAGAAAACATTTTGCCTTTTTTTTCTTCTTCTCATGTGTCAACATGATAATCTCTAACTGTATGCCTAAACATTTTTTACTCTCTGTATTAATACTGGACAGCTGGGTCGGACTGTGAACGCTCCAGGTTGTTGTTCAGAACCAGATGTATGTTAAACATGTGCTCCTAAAGCTGGAATCAGAAATTCCAAGTCACTATAATCTGTTTAAATATGTAAGGTCAGAAACACAAGCACTTCTAAGAGAAAACGTATTGCCTTTCCTTCCCTTTGAGCCACACAGCATGACAGCAGTTTCATTTTCATTTTCAGTACCCATTTCATTTTCTCGTTTTGCCGCAACACTGTAAATACGAGCTACAAAGTTAATTTAATCCTTTATTTTTAACGGCACTGGGACATTGTGTTGATCATCCTGAATGCAAGACTCCTAAAAAGGAGCTGATGTGTGGAATATGATCGTAATGCAATTTCTCTTAGTGGATTGTGTCTTTTGTGTCAAAAAATAACCTATTGTGAGTGTGCTGAACCTTATACATGTTCATCAGCTACTGTAGCTTAACAACAGACCTGTGCTGACATTAAAGTGTCTTTAGCTGTTGGTAAGATCTGTAACAGCACATTAAGCACACTGCCTCTACATCTGTTCCTTCTGTCTGTTGATTCATGCTTTACTTCTTCTGCTCAGTCTTTAGAATTGCCTTATGCAGTGGGGTGCCATTTTGTCTTTGGATGTCTGGATTATGCACAATGGCACCCCAACATCTCTCTGAGCCACAAAAGTAACTTCCAAGTGTTTTACGGGGTGCCTTTTACTGATGGAGACAAGGCTTTATCTCTGTATCCTCTGTATTGTTGCTAATGCTAAATCCAGATGTCGCTGTATGCATTAACCCTTAACAGTATATCTGAGGTGTTTCCGTTTTCCTTTTTGCTTTACCTATGCCACAGCAGACTGAATGCGTGTGTCTGTACTTTGTATTTTAACTGAGCCAATGCAAAGCATGTCATTTCTAAACAGGTGTGTCATTTCCTGTCATTTGGATGGATCGCTCCATCTAATTTAGTCAAATTGCCTTTCTGTCAGGTTTTGTTGTTGTTTAAACCAGCATAATGCTTGGATTGTACATCAGCGCATGTTCATTTCATTGTGCTACATGTTAAAGTGTATGAAATTGTTCTGTCCTCTCATAAATGTATTCTGTCTATCCCAAACTGTACGTTTGTTACCCAGTTTTCAGGAAGCACGTTCTAATTTATAAAGGCTGAAGCACCATTACAGTTAAATGATAATACGCTTTTCTAGAGCTAAATTGTGTCTACATCATCTCATTTTAGATAATTAGATGTTAAGTTTCCTTGCTAGTACTCATTGTTAATGACCTCAATCTCTTGAACAACTTGTCTAATATATGTAATCTGAGTGAGTATGTGTAATTCCATACTGAAAATTTCTTTTAATTTAAGTTTATTCTGAGTTCAGGCAATCATATTAATCTTAAACTGCATCACTACACAAATTTGAAGTGTATTTTTTATGATACAACATTTGATGTTGGTCATAAAGAAATCCTTGATTTACTTATGCCTCCTATAGAATGAAGAAATCATACTGGCTGAAAATGTCACTAAGTAATTTTTATATTGGTTTTGAGTTACCATGGGAAAAGCTAACTTCATTTGTCAATAAACTATTTTGTAAATATCTAATAAATGTGTTAATTATGAAAATTGTTTTACCCTTGTGGCTACTGTTATCATTTGATTTCTTTCTTCTCATAAAAAAAACAACACCAGTTTGCTGCATATTCACAAACATTACTATTATGGTCAATAGCAGAGCTAGTAGCAAGTTTCCTCCTGTCATTCGAAACTCTTTGATTCATCAACTGAAAAAACAACTAAAAATAATTGCTGACACATGAGAACAGCCATGGACTTTGCAAAAGCAAAAATTGCGTGACACAAAAACAAATATTTATTTATTTATTTAAACTTCTACAAAAATATTTTGGATGCTATTAATCATTGGACTGCACTACAAAATTCCAAGAATTAATTAATTTAAATGAATTGAACTAAACTTGATATAAAAAAGGTCGAAATATTAGTTATTTTCTTGTAAAAAAAAGTGGACCAATACGCTAATCTTAAATGTACAACTTTGACAAATCGTGCACATTGTCCTGTGTCAGTTGAATCGTAACAATACTTCCAAATTAATTTACCTAAAATTAAAAACAGGTTGCCCTGATGGCTATAGCCTTCTTATGAAATGATCAATTGCTGTATGCTGAGCACGTTTGTAAACTGTGGCGTTTCCTTACACAGCATCTGAAACTAGGGCAACTCCTAAACAGCCAGTTTTGCAAGTTACAGAGAGAAATAGACATGTTTGGCCTGCCATGTATACCATTGCATAATTTTCTCTTCACGTGTAGGGGGAGTGGAGTCAAAGGTAAATAGGTTCACAGCTCATACGTCTAAACATGTCAGTGTACCCTGGTCTTGACGTTCCGACAGCTGCAAACTTGTTCGCTGGTGGAAGCCGCAGGATGTTGATGAACATCCTGCACCAACTCAATTAAACGAATGTGCAGAAGAGTTTCAAACGTCTGGACCAGCTCATGCGATTGCAGAGAAGTCGAATGGGGAAAGTTTGGACCGTGTTTACGGTTTTATAAAATGGTAAGTGCCTTTATTTAACACTTTGAGTGTTTTTTTCCAAACATGGTTTCAGCAAGCGAATGACATGAATTGGTGAATTTATATTCCGTTGTAAAAAGAAAATAAACACGACATCATACTTTATCCGTTTTCTTACTTTATACGTATTTGGGGAAAAAATAGCCTAATGTGAAAATAAATTCGATTACAATAATTAATATAATATTAATATTGGTTAAATGTTGAAAGGGGAGAGTAAATAATCCCATTCTTTAACAGTTAGACAATTAGACAATCCTACCTTCAGAGAAATCTGTTAAATTGATGTGTGTTTTTCATGCTGCTTTGAAATAATCTGCAACTGGCGCTGTTCCCACACTCCACTGATATCTAGATAAGAAAAGTCATAAACTACAGTACAAGTTCAGTTGCATAATAAGGGGAAGAAACTGGTATCATCTAATCCTGACTGTGTATATTGTGTCCACTTCATGGCTTTGAAAACTGGATGGTATTTTTTTGTTGGGGGGTGGGGGGTGAGCTTTTTAATTGGGACAGAAGGGTCAGGAAGGCAGACTGCAAGGTGTCAAGTTAATATGGCAACCCGTCAGCTTAACTGGGCTCTCTCTTATAAGCACTTCCAATGAATGCAGTCATGCATCATTTCACTTTTCACTGTGAATCATTTGTAGGAGCAAAAAGGAGCCCCAAACCCTGGAAGATGTCACATTTTCTTAGTACTTGAAGAACATGTCCATCACCCATTGCGCCTGTTAATCATTTTAGCTGAACTTGTTACTCATTCCTGCCTGTTTTGCTGTCTGTGTCATCTTGCACTCAGCAGAGTAACTGACGGGCCTCACATCTGCAGAAGGAATTCCATGACCGGTGTTAGTGTGGCGGCAGAGAGGTGAAACGTGTGTTTGAGATCAGGAGTTTTGGAGATTGAGGGAAATAAAAGCAGTGGGACAGACTGACAGACTCCATGGCTCAGGAAAAGAAGAAAGGAGGGGTCCTTCCTCCTGATGGAGGGTGGGGATGGATGATCGTGGCTGGCTGCTTTGTGGTAACTGTTTGCACAAGAGCTGTTACAAGGTAAGCATTTTGGAAGGCATATGCTGTTGTTTATACCTGTGTAGGACCAAAACCGTTTTAAACTAACTTTAGCGATAGGTGGTTTTTTTTCAGATAATTAAACCATAGGATTTAACATGATGTTCAGTACGGAATGTTGTCCCTCCTTAAAATCTCATTGTTTGTTTCTCAAATGGGTTTAACCAGTTACATCCAGTACAAACTTTTGTTTAGTACAGTAGCATACTGTACATAAAGTACAACTATATTTAGTTCATTCCACGCTGAGAATTACCTAGAATGAGTCACTGGTTGACAAAGTGACAAGCTATCTGATGTTTCTGAGGCAGCCTTTGAGGTCAGGTTACATTTGAAAGACTTGTAAACAACTTTCAGGCTTTCACCCATGGATATAGATAATACAGTGTTGTTGTTTTTTTACATCCAATGGCCTGCACCTCATGGGTGTTTTTACTTATTTAATGCTACCCACTTGTTTTTCTATAATGTGTTTAGAGATTCTTAAACAAGCTGTTCTATTTAGCACGGTTTTATTTTTCCCCCTCAGGCAAGGAATGTGCTGAACTGACTATGCTGTGTAATTATGTAGTTGTTCAATGCAAATGTTAAAGTACACTTCCACGGAAAGGTGTGAAATGTAAAAACCTGAAGAACAAGTCTGCAAATCCACTAATTATGTAGGTAGGTAATTGGAAGCAGGCTGGTGGGAACAAAAGAGTTTATGTGACCTCTCACCTCAACAACTGTTTTGACTATTTCTTCAGTCCTGTTGAGATAAGTGGTAATAATCAGCTAGAGAGGTATCAGATGATGAAACTCTTTTTGAGCTTAAAGGGCAGCCGGTGGTCTTCGGATAAAAAAATGCCTTTTTAACCTCTTCTTTATCTAATGGATATTCTCTTATTTTCCCTTAACCCATTTGAAAGCTCTTATCATCCATGTGTGTTATTCAAGTCCTAGAGTAAGATTTTACTCTCTGAGTCTGCAACTAGGCTTAGTTTTTTTCACTGTCTGTGGAACAGTTGCATGAAGGAGATCTCATTTTTTTGATGGCTAATGGTCAGACACGTCTGTCTCAGTCACTGACGTGAGAGTGTCTCAGAAGACGTGAGAGTATCTGGCTGTCATACCCACACTGAGTGCTCTGACCCGACTGACCCGCATGGTGATCTAGTTTTGTTTGTTCAGGTGCAGAACAGGCACTGCAGAGGCTTGTGCCTCATTACCTCTTCTCAGCCTTACATATGCAGGCACCCACGAACTGCTGTTCATTGTTAATGAATGGACTTTAAGGCATGTTGTTAGTTTAAAATGTCAGAATATGGCACTTTGAAGACTGTAAACGTGTGTTGTGAGTGTTTTATCTGATCCGAGTTGTCTTTTTTCTCTTTTCCAGATGCATCTCCATATTCTTTGTTGAGTTTCAGATGCACTTTGCAAGAGATTACTCTGGGACGGCATGGATTCATTCACTAGTAGACTGCACAACCATGCTGTGTGGTATGTAATGATCATATTGGACACTAAAGTCATTGTAGATTAGTGTATCACGGTCATCACTATTGGCTCGTAGGGACTGACGTAGGGATTCCGGCAGTTACAAATTCTCTTTTCTTCAGTGGTCACACAGTTGGTTCAGAGTTTTTGTCCATCTGAGACAATAACCGTTGCATAAGACACTAAAAAAGACCTGCAGTGTGGGAGGCTAAAAACATTCTCTTGAAGTCAGCAACACACAGCGAACATCTTGAGAGGACACATCAGTGTCGCAAGCTTGACCCCAAAAAAGTGGCCTGTTTGCATTCCTTACACCCACGGCCGTCTGCTGTTGACAGTACATCAAGCTTAAGAAATACATTGCATAGGAAAAGCCCTCTTTAGGTTGACTAGTAAACAATAGAAATGCTGTTATTATTTAAAACTGTCCAATATCATTCAGTTTTGTTCTGATATGTCTGATATGGGCCGTGTAGGAGTCTGTAGAGGCACATAGTTGCATATCATGTAATACTGTGTGTTTTCATGTAGTATGAGAGAGCAGCTCAAGAGTGGAGTATTCTAATTATTAAGACGATTAATATTTTAAGATGATTGCCAAATAAACTTTTCCATCCCATGTGTTAAACATAAAAATAGCCACTTCTGAGGAAACTGATGCAAAAAACTGTGATGCAAAGACTGTGACTGTTTAATAAAAAAAACCTAAATATATGTGATATGTGATGTAATATTAAAAATGTGTAATGTAACAAAAAATTAGTGGCTATTTAAAACACACAAATTGTGTTTGGTTGAAGGCATGACACATTTTTTATGTGAATGTAAATTTCCAGACATGTCTTTTTGTTGAAGTTTATGCCCTTTTATTGAATAAAAAAATCCACATTTATATATTGTTGTTTCCATCAAGCATTTTTCTCAGAAACATTCTCAGAAATACTCAATTTATATTAACTGCACAAATATTATAATAATTATAATACAATTAATATAAGTTTTAAAAAAGAAAGTATTTTTATTTTTGAATATTTTTTTTTAATTTTGTTTATGTAATGAAAGTTAGTCAGATGATGCTTCAGAAATAATTCTAATAGGCTGGTTTGGTGCTAAAGAAACATTTCTTATTTCTTATAACATTTCGTAGTGGACAGGAATGGCATCCCTAACAGTAAATATGATTTTTCAAAAAGACGTTTTCTATCAAATTGTTCAATATGATTTGCGCAATGTGTTTATTTACATGTTGCTTTTGCAGCTCCACTCGGAAGCCTAATCGGGAATCGGTTGTCATGCCGTGTAGCAGTAATACTAGGAGGATTCCTGGCCTCAATAGGTTTAGTCCTCAGTTCCTTCGCAACCAGTCTGGAATATCTTTACCTCACACTGGGAGTGTTAACTGGTAGGACTAAGAATAAAACACTGACCTACAGACCTATATTCTATGTTTTCTATATTCTAAATGCTTTATTTATATTCTTGTTTTTCAGGGCTTGGCTTTGCCCTTTGCTACACGCCAGCTATCGCCATGGTCGGTATCTATTTCTGTGAGAGGAAGGCTCTGGCCTATGGCATTGCCATGTCTGGCAGTGGCATCGGGACCTTTATCCTGGCCCCAGTAGTTCAGCTACTAATTGAACATTATTCGTGGCGAGGGGCCCTCCTTATTTTAGGGGGCTTTGTGTCTAACCTGTGTGTATGTGGTGCTTTGTTACGGCCTATCATTCTGAAAGAAGAGGAGGCCTGTCCTCTTCCAGTAGATTCAGAGTGCGAGTATGGTGGTAAATCACTCAGTGTTTCTGCAGGAAAAGCTGTGGGTGACAAATTAGAAGGGGACTCTAAACAACAATGCCTTGAGTCCATGCAGGAATACCACTTTTTGCTCATGCCTGACTTCCTGGTGCTGGCAGGGTCCTTCCTGCTGCTGGCCAGTGGGTGCAGTCTTCCATTTGTTTACCTAGTACCGTATGCACTGGATGTAGGTATCAGTCATCAGCATGCTGCCTTCCTGATGTCCATACTAGGGGTCATTGACATCATTGGCAACATCACATTTGGCTGGCTCACTGACAGAAGGTATGTTGTTTTGTGCTGTGTTAGTACTGCATTACAGTCAAAACAGGAATAAGTTATTTATTGACTGAGCCACATGTTGTTCGTTTCTTTTTTAACTTATTAATAATTTAAGGTTTATGTTTTGCAAAAAACATGGTTTCGAGAGATCGTGTACGCAGTAATTACCCACGGCTGTTTGCCGATTTTCCTAATCAAGTACACCCAATCACATCCACCTTCCTTCCCTATAAAATATCCCAGCTTCGATGTTTCCA
>JAUCMT010000021.1:4432273-4454880 GCA_032357475.1 Enteromius thamalakanensis
GTTGTTAACTAATGTAAATGCTAATATTTTGGGTAAACGCATCAGTTGATTGATGTATTAAATGGTGTCGTAGGTAGTTGTGAACCTCGAACTTATGGGGCCCCATGGCCACTGCTTGTGCATAGGGTCCACAAATTGGTGCTACGCCCCATGCTAGAACTACATCGTATTGCATTTCCTAGACCCTTGACCCTCTAACACTAAAACTCTCTATTCTATTTCTGTTTTATCTACTTGTTTCCTTTTTATTTACTATAAAATACTTTACCCTTGCACTTGCACTATATTTTATTTACTTATTTTCTTTTTTATCATTAAAAACTTTACCTTCTTACCTTCTTCTACTAAGTAACCTTTAAACTACATGTCAACTAATTCTCATTCAGTTGCAACTACTGTACATGTATCTCTCAGAGTAGACTTATGGATCTTTTTATATTGTTAATACTAAATCAATATATTTAGGCTACTGGACTAAATCATAAACCTGTTTGTTCATTAGATTAGGAGCTAAAAAAAAACACTTTTACCTCTTTAAAGTGATAAGTCATGAACCAGTTTGTTCATAAGATTATGAGCTTAAAAAAACGCTTTTACATCTTTAAAGTAATAAATCATAAACCTGCTTGTTCATAAGATTAGGAGCTCTTTTAATAGAAGGAAATTCAAATTAAGGGAACCTAATGACTTGAAAAACCACAAATGAAAATGGAAAACAATGAGTGTTAAAGGTGGAACAGCCTTAAAGTTCCAAACCGCAGTGGAATCTATAAATATAGTGTGGGTGACTGCAAGAGAATACACCCAGTTTAATTATAGATCAAAAAGTTTTGGTCAATGAGAAAACAAAAAAGTCAATACAGACACATGATGTAACAGTAAAACACTAACGAAAAATTCTGAAACACACCCTAACTGACATATGTGAGTGCTAAATTTATTCAGCGCTAGAATATTAGGCAATAATTTTCTCTCATATAATTATCGGATTGTTTATACTGGGGTGTAATGCATACCATAGACCAACACTAATCATTACAGAGGCCAGTTTTGCATAAGGATCCTTAGTGTTAATACTTCAAGGGCTGTAATCAGACATTTCTGTCATCTGTGATGAGGCCCTTTATATCAACCTGTAGCCCCGGGTCTAACTTAACTATTTTACTACATACTGACTGACATGTGTGAACTTGACATGTGTAATGAAAAAAGCCCATGATAATCCCCTGTAACTGGTTATGTGATCTGTCACAAATGTCAATGCATACCAACTCTTGAATATCTAGGCTTTTTCATAGACACATAACCTAAAACCTTGGGGGGACACATAACACTTAGATGAGATTTGAGCCAGCAATCCTACAACGAACCTTATAAGCTGCTGTGGTGGAAAAATAGGACATGTCAAAGCAGGAGTCAGGGAACTCAATAAGACTTTTATTATTTAAGTAAAAATTGTGACTGAAGGGTATGGTAGAGTTCATGAAACGTCACCAAGTTCACTTAGATGGAAAGCTTTACTTCTGCTTTTTTGCAGTCAGGCTTTAACTTGAACTGTGTAAAACCAGAAATAGCTGTGAAAGACAGTAGTCATTTAAATAAACAACTTATTTGTCATGTTTCTAATTATCAGTTAGAAAAATTCCATTATTTATAGGGTATTAATTAGGGTCGAAACAGCAAACTAAACTTATACACTAGAATTTACTGTACAGTAATTTTAATTATGGAGACATTTAGTCACAGTTTGGCCAAAATGAATCAGACTTTCCAATTACTGCTGTTTTCCAGAGAAGATATGGACTGACTTATGTCTGCTAAGCATTTACCCACTGCTACTCTAACCACTCTCTCCATATGCTCAATAATTTTCTTTCTGGTTATATAGAATTAATCTACATTTTTAACTACTCAGCAACACTTGTATGTTAAATATTCTTGTTTGAATATAGTTGTGTCGCTTTAAAACTATATTTACTATTAATTTATTTTTTATTATTACTCATTTCCCCTTTTTATTTTATGCTGTCACACACTTTATATCACTCACGTAGAGTAATGGAAAGTATAAATATTGGTTGTACAAACCTGTACTTGAACCTTATCTCAGATATGAGGAACTGAATCTGTCTCTGATAAGCAGCCTGTTACTAAGCCTCTTGAACCCATAGAAATAAGTGAAAATGTTTTACCCAAGTTCACATTCACTGAAGGCAAAATGTGGTCACATGAAGAAACTGTGAGAGGAAGAGAGAGTAACCCGAGAGTAAATAGTTTGATGAATGTTTTATGCATTTAACTTATACAAAATATAGTTTAGCACTATTTATGTACTGTAAATCTTTTGTTATTGAATTGTTTTCTCTAAAGCACTTGTTTGGCATTCAGAACTCGATAAAATAATTTATCATTTTAATAGCCATGTATATGGTCTTATATGCCACTTAATATGTTATATGAACTATAATAATTTTGTTTGTGAAGAAACAATCATCCTACAACAGGCCTGAACGTTTCAATCAAATGAGCTCCTTGCGATACAACACAGCAAGCACATGCACAGTAGGGCTTAACCTGTGCAGCAAGCAATCAAAATCAACAAAAGTGTGCTATGACGAGTCTCAGTTAGCTTAACGGTTAATTATTATGAATTATAATTATAGTATTATATTTGCGACTTTTTACAAACTGGAAAACATATAGTCATCACATTGTGAATTTCAGTTGTAGAATTGTGGTATGTTAACAGCACAATTTATAATAATAAAGAGGAATAAAGTTACACGTAGAAACTTTTGTGGTTGATAAAGTGTAGTATTGATATAAATCAAAGTAGCCTTGTACTAACTTGTTCTTCTTGAGACTTGGATTCTGGCAGCAATAGAAGATATCAAGCTTATCTCAACATACTGATTCACACTGCTTTCTTGCGTCAGTTCAAGGCACTCTCATCCGATTTACTGAAAGTTAATAAAATCTCTGTAAGAAGGTGGGCTAAAGTATGTTATTAAGCAATCTGATTTGGCAATGTAGATGACAGTACACTGGAAATAGAGTTATGGCAGGACAAACAAATGTGTTATAGTCATGTGTTAAACATTTATTTCTGAGAAACAGAAACCGTACGTTATAGGGCTATTGTTTCCAAGTTATATCATTTCTGACAGATAAACTTATCACATCAAGTTCATTTGCCATAACATGTTATTATCTGCTGGCAAGAATTATAATATCAGTTGAATGTCTTTTCCCAGTTTAATATGCAATAACAACTGATCATGCTAATCTTCATTACCAATTCATAAATTGAATTGAATGACTGAATAAATTAATGAATAAAACCTTTTTTTTTCTTTTTTTTTTTTTTTCTTTTTTTTTTTACAAAAAAAACTATTAGTAAAATGCAATAAAATCCAAGTTATACTATTCATTAATCAAAATCATTTTGTGCAAATTTTTAATGGCAAACAACCAAAAATCACATTCTCAATGCAAAATCCCCAAGAATTTGGGTCTTTCACCAGCTACCATACAAAATATTGTGAAAAAGTTCAGGGAAACCAGAGAAATCTCAGTACATAGGGCAAGGCAGGAAACATGAATGTGCATGACCTCAGAAGACACTGCATAAGTGACTCAGTGGCCAGCAGATATGAGTCCTATTGAAAATATATGGCCAATCAGGAAAAGGAGAATCAGGCATTAACCGCTGCAGACTGATGAGTAGCTGTCTTTACAAAATTCCATTAAGTTGGTCAGTGAAAACATTGGGTATATTTTCTTTGTTTGAAGTTTGAAGTGAATAACCAATCACCGCTTCTTGATTTTTTTGTGATAGGGGCTGTAAATAAAAATAAAAATGTAAACCACTTTTTTTTTTTGAATGAACCAATACATATATTAGGGGATTTACAATTGAAACAGTGGCATGTGGTCTGCTTAAAACATTATCAAACGTAATCAGTGTTGGGGGTAATGCATTACAATTAATGCGAGTTGTGTAATAACATTACTTTTTCCAAGTAATTTGTAAAGTAACGCATTACTTTTTTATTTTAGACTAATATAACTGAGTTACTTTTTCAAAAAAGCAACACCAGTCACTTTGTTTTCTTATTTACTGACTGACAAGTCTCAAGAAATACAGAGGCATTGTGTGCAGTTACAGTGTGTGAATACAGTGTAGTGCATTAACTCATCTCACTCTCAAAAAACAGATTTAATGTTTATCTAAATGAATTAAAATAAACTCAGAATATAATTACACTTGTGTGAAAGGGCTTTCACATTTTCTATGAATAGAACTTTATTAAAAACAAACACTCAAGCTCTGCCCATATTTAAAAAGTAAGGCAAAAGTAACTTAATGCATTACTTTTATATATAAAGTAACTAAGTAACGTATAGTTAATTTTATAGTGTGCAACGCAAAATTGCAAAGCATTACTTTTAAAAGTAACTTTCCCCAACACTGGTCGTAATAGTCTTTTGCTTATTTAAATATAGATTTGGAATACCCTTCAAGACTTTACTCCACATAAAGGTAAACCACAGTGTATTATAAAAACAGAGGAAATCAAGCAGATGTACATAATTACCACAGAATATGTCGCTGAATACACTAATGTCTTCCATCATGTCTCTAATATTTTCCTTCCGATGTGTGACGCATATACAGTAGCTCAGTTTATTTACAATGGAAAGTTTTAAAAGGGTTAATTTAAAATATAATGTGCCCTCAAGCATAATATTGTTTTTTTCAGGTACTGGTGTAAAATTAAGTAGGCTGTATGTATTCTGTTATGTTGGATTTCTTGTAATTGAGTTGTTCTTGCATATATTTTTCACAGGTAGTTTGTGGTGTCTTTAAACATGTCACAGCCGCATTCATGCATTTCCTGCTGGTTTAAACCACATGGTCTCATCTAGGTCAAATGATTATTACAAATAGCAAATTTGTAATATTTATTCATGTTAAAACATTAAATATAATAGTAAATAGGCCTACTCAAAGTACGAGGGTAGAAGAACCACATTTCATTACGTTTAGGCCTATTCGATATTAATATATTTTTATATTATTATTAAATATTATTAGATATAGCCACTCAAAAACCTTTCTCAGAAACATACATTTCAGTTGTATCACAAATTTCCAACAAATGGTTTTATTTTATTTGATTAAAAATGCATTTAAAATAGTGTGCATGCTATACATTCTAAAAAACTAAAATATGTAGCCTATAGGCTATCACGTTTACGAAAGACTGGAAAACCCAAACCACGCTGCAACTGCTCGGCATCAGTCTCACACAAAAGAATGAATGGAGCGCCCCGTGAGGATCATTGTTTGTTTGCAGCCTTATTATTCACGTGATACAGCGAAACTGCAGTAAGCGCCTTTCATCACTGTTTAACCTGAAGGGAAAGTCCATGACGCGTTCGCTTTCTATTGACGGTTTCCTTTTCACAGCGTGATGAAATACTCGGAAACAACATTTCACGTGTAAGTCAGACAAACATCGGCATTTAAAAAAGTGCGTTTTTATTAATGAATAGTGACAGTAAATAAATAGGGGAGACCTGAGCTAGAAGGCTTTATCCAAGTAATTAGGAAAATAGAGAACTATATATTCCACACTTAAACTTAAATATTGTAGTTGCTACTTGTTGTGGTAGGCTACATGTTACATTATTACCCATAAAGGATAAGGCTGTTTTTTTTTTCGATGTCTGGTCAAGCTATCACATTGTAGCTAAATGATTTAAACGTATACAACTTATTATTTACAGTATTCACTGGCTAAAATAATGGTTTGATATTTCTGTGCGGTTGCAGATTTTCCATTGTGACAGAATGCCCCTTTATTATTTTTTTTAAATATATATATATATATATATATATATATATATATGTATATAGTTTGTAACTAATAGTTTAAATTATGTGGCTACATAAAATATTCAAAATTCTGAAATATTCATTGGTGTTAAAGGTATCATACGGTGGTACATGCACTTTTTCAAGCTGTTTGGACTGAAATGTGTGTTGGGAGTGTGTGTACACAATGATAAAGATCCACAAGTATTTTTATTAAATTAAAAGAAGAATAAGTTGCCCCTTCTGAAATCAAGCCATTCTCAAATGCAATTAAGATCCTAAAGAATCATATTAGCTTGTGGAAATTGCCTTTGTATGACCCCTTTAAGTGTGACAGCTAGCCCGGTTTCAAAATCAAATGGTTATAGGCTAAATATAACAAAATATTTTTCTAATGCACTAAAAAGATGTCTGAAAAGAATCGCCACAAGAGGGCAAAATAGGAATGGATGCAGTGACTGGACAATAGTTTTTGGTAGTTTGAGTAACTGAATTCTGTTTAAATAAAATGTATTAGGCGAAGCAACCAGTTTGCTATATAATACCATGATTCAATTTATTGCCTGCTTCCAAGACACTCTGTATAAAAAACAAGTAAAATAAAAGTCCCTTTGTTTCTGCCTCCTTATCTTTAGGTTCTTGTTTTATCTCTTACATATGCTACTTTCAAACTTTTAAAGGGTTGAATCATCAGTGGGGAGATTTTGAATAAGAAATAGCATAACGAGGATTGTAAGATTGAGGAACAATGATGCATTGCACCCAGATGTCATAAGACATTCCAGAGCTGCTTGTGAAGATACATGTTGATGCTAGGTGTCCAATAAGACACAGGCTGGATGCTATTAAGAGCACAGCTGCTTTGCCATTTTCGGTCAAACCACATTCCAAACAAGCAGAGGTTTTATCTGCCGCCCAGTAGCAAACTCTTCTACATGCTGCTGCTGATAATAGTTTAGCATAGGGCATTAAACGTACAAAAAGTATAACCCAAAAACATAATAACAAAAAATATGTTCTTTTAATGAACACTACATGTTGTTTCAAACCTTTCATAGGCTTTCATAGGTCTTGATAAAAAAATACTTACAATTTTAAGCAGTTTAGAGCACAATTAGCCCAGTCTACATACAGTGGGTATGGAAAGTATTCAGACCCCCTCAAATGTTTTACTCTTTGTTATATTGCAGCCATTTGCTAAAATAATTTAAGTTAGGTTTTTTTCCATTAATGTACACACAGCACCCCATATTGACAGAAAATCACAGAAATGTTGACATTTTTGCAGATTTATTAAAAAAGAAAAACTGAATTATCATATGGCTCAGTATTTAGTAGAAGCAACCTTTTGATCCATTACAGCCATGAGTCTTTTTGGGAAAGCTGCAACAAGTTTTTCACAACTTTATTTGGGGATGCTCTGCCATTTCTCCTTGCAGATCCTCTCCAGTTCTCTCAGGTTGGATGGTAAACATTGGTGGACAGCCATTTTTAGGTCTCTCCAAAGAGATGCGCTTGTATTTATCTTTCTCTCGATTGCAACCAGTCGTCCTGTCCCTGCAGCTGAAAAACATCCCAACAGTATGATGCTGCCACCACCATACTTCACTGTTGGGACTGTATTGGACTGAATCTCTGGAGCTCAGCCACAGTGATCTTTGGGTTCTTCTTACCTTCTCCCCAGATAGCTCAGTTTGGCCGGACGGCCAGCTCTAGGAAGGGTTCTGGTTGTCCCAGACGTCTTCCGTTTAGGGATTATGGAGGCCACTGTGCTCTTAGGAACCTTAAGTGCAGCAGAAATGTTTTTGTAACCTTTGCCAGATCTGTTACAATTCTTTCTCTGAGGCCTTCAGGCGAATCCTTTGACCTAATGATTCTCACTTGCTATGATATGCATTGTGTCAAGTCCAATCAGTATAATCAAACACAGCTGGACTCAAATGAAGGTTTAGCACCATCTCAAGGATGATCAGAAGAAATGGACAGCAAATGGGTTAAATATGAGTCACAGCAATAGGCAACAGGTCTGAATACTTAGGACCATGTGATATTTCAGTTTTTCTTTTTTAATAAAGCTGTAAAAATGTCAACAGTTTTCAGTCAATATGGGGTGCTGTGTGTACATGAGGGGGGAAAAAATTAGCTTAAATGATTTTAGCAAATGGCTGCAATATATCAAAAAATGAAAAATTCCCACTGTGGGTATGTAATATAAATTGTAAAGAAAAAAGTAAACTTTTATTTAGACAGTGTTGGTAAAGTTGTAGGAAGTAAATATAATAAAAACGGGACAAAAAGATTGTTTCCATGCCTAAGTCCATTTTCACATACTATTTCCTATACTTTGAGTTTGAATCTTACTGTACTTCCTAAACAGAATACAAGGCAGTGAGATGGGAATTGAAAGTAACATGGATAAAGATAATGAAATTAAGGAAATTGCTTTTTACAGGGTGTGCAAACATTTCCTCTGGCCTTTCCCCCATCTAAGGGGTCTTCCTCCATACACACAAGAATGGAGACATTTGCGCTCAACATACACTGTAGCTGCAGCTGACTATGTTTTGTGTGATTTCCCAGACCACACCTTCAGAGGGGTCATTTCTTCCCTTACATGCCTCTGAGTGCAGTGGACTGCCAAGACTTTTCTTATTTACAGAACAGTTCCTTTTTTGGTGCGACAAGGCTGTGCGTACTGCTGAAGGGGAAGGGAAATGCTAGCTCTTTCCTTGAATGAGGACAACCTAGCAGAAAAGGGCCTAAAATGAGACAGACGCATTCTGCAAGTTTGTTTACTTGAGAGAATAATCCTGAAATGAGCTCTTCCCAGGAATGTATCCAAAAAAGAAAAACACAGGCCAAACCTGCCTAAAGTGAACTGGTACTTCCAGTTGGGTGTGTGTTGCATCACCGTCTGCTTTCCTTTCTCTAAGCTGTCATTTAGTTATGTTTTCTATGCATCTGTGTGAACTTTCCATTTAAGTGGAATATATTTGCTGACTGTTATTTAATCAGAAGCATTCCATGGAGTTTTTCCATTGTAGGCTTGAATAAGAATGTGATCCAAAGGCAGATACTAGAAACTTGGAAAGAAACAAAATAACTGAAACAGTCACAGTAATTAGTGTCTTAGACAGGAAACTCCTTATAGAGATCTTTAAAGAGCTTCATGAGTGTATTTTTGGAATTTCATGAGTTATTGGGCAAAACAACTGGCTGGTTGATTATGGTGGTTGCTTAAATGTATTTGTTGGTTCTGAATCATATCTTGCATTTATTTAAATTTTTGCCACCTAGGCCTCAGTACACTGTAAATAAAACAAAATTTTGTGTTGAATTCCATGTGTTACTTGTAACTAATACATTTTTTTTTTGAGTGAAATCAGTTTTTGCACATCTTTTTTAAGTGTATTGGCAAATACAGTTAGGTCCAAACAGGACATTTCAGACTGAAAATTTTGTCAGCTTGATTTTTCCAGAAGATGGTTAATTATATAATAAATTAATTATAAATTAATTAATTTTTACAGAAATTTGTTTTATTTTGATTTATGCATTTTCTGTGATTTCTTCTGTCATAGACACATCTTTGTTGAGAAAAAAATGATACGCAATATGCTCTTTCTTGTTTTCTTTGCCTCAAAAGTTTTTTTTACATCTAGATATCTTTAAAAAATAAAAATCTTGAAAATATTTATATGCAAATCTATACAGTTTTTTTTTAAAGGAAAACAATAGTTTTAATCCTCAAAGGATGCAAATTGATTATGGTACAAAAAATGTCCCCCTTTTTTTTCATTATAATATTAATCAAAGAATTTTGGGGAAAAAAGTGTTTCACGTTTTCTCAAAAGTACTAAACGGCAACTTTACAACATTGATAATATTAAGAAATTGTAAGCTTGGCCACCACATGAATAAATTACATGTCATTCTTTTTTCTGCCTCAGGTGCGGTCTATGATATGTGTCTGTACTAGAGAAGGGCCCAGCTCTGTGTTTATGTTCCTGCATGGTGAGGTCCCCAAAATTTCCAAGGAGAAAAAAGAAAAAGTGCCATTGGAATGCCCTGAGTGATGAGGCAGGAGGCCGCCCGGATTGGAGTGTTTTCTCCCAGTCATCCCTATAAGGCTTTAGTGGAGTGAGGCTACCGATCTGAGTGCAGCCCAGGCTCCTTGTTTGGGATGTAGGCGGGTGCGGTGAGCAGGGATGGGAACTACATAAGTACACCACAAGCCAGTTAGTAGTACACCATCACCAAGTGGCTTAATCCCCCCCCGGCCCAGCACTGTCAGGGTAAGTCTCATTCATCTTTGCCTCACACCACTCACATCTCTTTTTGTCTCTCGGCCTCCATCTCTTTCTGTCTTTCCCGCTTTAGAGATACCTGATGCTGATAGACTCGAATGAGTTCATAAAGCTTTAGCACTGGAAATTGAAACATGTTGAAATTGATTTTTAGAGAAATTATTTCTGCACAGGTGTTAGCTGCTTTTATAATGTTTTGAGTGTTTTGTGAGAATAGATTCATCTAAACTTAAGAAAAATATTATTGCGTAAGGTTTTTACACTGATGTTTCTTCGAAGTCCTAGCACAATGCAATGATTTTCTTCTTGCAGCTTCGCCAATCAAAGGATATTACTCAGTGTTTATGTTTAAGAGGAACTAATTTGCACACATGTCAAAGTCATCTTTATTTTTTAATCTGTAATGTGATTGTTTGGTGATGCTGATTGTTAAGGGCTCTGAGTTGACAGGGAAGGCTTAAAATTTAGGACATGTGTGGAAGCCCATTTGATTTGTGAGGTTTATGACTAAATATGGTTCTTCTGGACCACTAACCCATCCCCTGTTTTTCTCACCCACTCACTTTTTTCATAAAGTACTGTACACAGGCAGAGAGAAAGAGGGAGGGAGAGCCCAAAGAGAGACATGCTTCCCCATCATTTCCAAATTAGGAAGTTTTCCCATGGTGCACTCAGCAGGGGCTGCAGGATTGACATGAAGGAGATGTGTGTGTGTGTGTGTGTTCACACAGTTTTGAAGTTTCAACCAAAGCTTAAATAATATTTAAACAAGTTCTGTTTTTCCTTATAATGCTTTTCAAAAGAAAGAAAGAAGGAAAGAAAAGTATGACTCAGTTTATAAATGGACTTACCTGGTACACCTTACATTCTTTGTAGATTTTCCTTTTATAGTTCAGTGGGTGTGCACACAAACTCCCACCTACACATGTACACGGTTATTTCCAGTCAAATGCACACACAACTGATTGTTGTGTTTTTTTGTCTAATTATAATGACTATTGATTATTCCTACCCTAAAAGAAAACTTTAACGGTTTTGCAATAACATGTCTTTATATTTAATTTAGGAATATTTTATTTCTAATTTAGGACAATACAGATCCAAAATGTCTCTGAAAGGGGATTTAGTTTCCTTCCTGGATCCATTTCCTCCCCATACTGTAGTTAAACATCACACATGCTTGAGTTCACACAGTTCAAGACAAATTGCTCTGAAGTTTGTATACAGTATAATATTAATAATGAACTTTTTTGTAGTGATTGTCTCCTGTAGGAGTAAGGAAGGAAATCTGAGCTGAAAATGTGTGACGACGAGGAAAGCACTGCCCTTGTGTGTGACAATGGATCAGGACTGTGTAAGGCAGGCTTCGCCGGGGATGATGCTCCAAGAGCAGTGTTCCCCTCCATAGTGGGTCGTCCCAGACACCAGGTGAGTACACCACTAGGGGGCGATACGCACTGCACTCACTCACAGCCAAGGGAATAACAACATAAAATGTTGTCTTTTTACTTCTACTTGAGGGTATCTATAGCTTAATATGCATTCACAGTGGATGTGAGTGACAACTAACATTCATACTATGCTCTGCACGTTTTATGTATTTCTCTTGATCTGCTTCCAAATGCTTTGTGGAAAGTTGGACTACAGCCTAGGTTGTCTGCATTGTTCTAGATTTTAAAGATAGAGTTAACTAGAACTCACACTTTTGGGGGGTTGTTTTTTGTGTAAATTGTGTATGACCAGTTTTATGTTTTTCTTAGGGAGTGATGGTGGGAATGGGGCAGAAAGATAGTTACGTTGGCGATGAGGCACAAAGCAAAAGGGGAATCCTTACGCTCAAGTACCCTATCGAGCATGGCATCATCACAAACTGGGACGACATGGAAAAAGTAAGCAAATCCTATCATAAGCCAACACACATCTAACCAAAACAATATGAGTGTGAATAAGGAGGGAATACAAAAAGACTACCCAAAATATATCTTATCTTTCCATGAACATGCCTTTTTGTGATTCATGCTTAAATTGATCCTATTATTTATTTCCTATATAGTATTTCCATAATACTGTACTACATTTCCATATTACATAGGCAGCATTTGCTATAACAGCAAATACACCTACTCACATTTAGTCTCGCCACGTACATTCTTTACACCTACCTCCATCAAAAGCATTTTTCCAAATACCTCCAGCTATTCCCACTAATGACTCACACTGTGACAATGTCCCGCATTTCACGCCACATGGTGTTTCATTCAACACATGCACACAACAGATGGCATTATTCACTCTCTGTCTTGGCCCACATGGTACCTTCTGATTGTGATAGTTATGAGAATCAGATTTTACTATCTATACAACACAAAGTGATTCATTTGCCCATACATAATACTAATATTGCACTGTAGTTTGTTCATTAATGTCTGTGTTTATGTTCACCAGATCTGGCATCACTCTTTCTACAATGAGCTCCGTGTGGCTCCTGAGGAGCACCCCACTCTGCTGACAGAAGCCCCTCTCAATCCCAAAGCCAACAGGGAAAAGATGACCCAGGTTTGAGCTGAATTCAAGTTGACTAAGAAAGCTTATAATGTAATACAACTGAAAAGCATTTGCTTCAACACCATTGTACCTCCATTAAGCCTTCAGGGCCTTGAGATGTTATCAGATACGCCTACAGTAGTTTCACCAGACAAACGGTGAATCTTGTTTGCGGTATTTTAGGAAAAAAGCCTTTGTCAGTGCTAAGTTATGCAGAAAGAACAATAAACTGTGGAGTTGTGATTTACATTATTTTGTAAATCACAACATAATTACATAGTGTCAAATCTAAACGTTTAATGTAAGTACTTATTTAACTGCTACGATTGTCATTAGCTAATATAAAAACCCTCTGTGGCTTTGGTAGTAGAACAAAAAGTCCCCATGGTGGCTTCAAAATGCATGTTTGAGGTATGTTTATGTCTAATTAAGGTTGTAGTATAAAATATGAAAGTCAAGTAATGTTAACCACAGACCTCACTGAACTTATGTTTCATTTATAATTAAACATTCAAAAGAAAAAAATTCCTAGGCAATTCCCAAGGATGCAAAATTTTATAAAATGACACATGATTCTTAAAAATAACTTTTAATATGCTGATTAAGTGTTCAAGGAACATTTAGTCTTATTAATAAATGTTGAAAACAGATGATACTTTTTTTTCAACCTGATTGCTAAAAAGTTGTTCCTAAAAATAAACATTTATTTTAAAGGTAATCTTTGTATCATCAGAAGTTTATTTATTTTCATTCTTTTGATTATTTTAATGTATCATTGGTGTATAGTGTAAAAAAAAAAAAATATATATATATATATATATATAGTTTTGATAGTTCATAATACTTTAATACTGGCAACTTGTCTATTCAAACTGATCACCAACAGATTTCACACAATAACTAATTTGTTTAGGAAAACAGCTACGCTACTTGTGTTGTTTTAGATTATCTAAAAATAACAGCTAATTTGTTTATAATTCGATTTAGACTGGTCACATTGTGTGTTTGTTCTTGTGTGTGACCAGTGATGACAATTCTATAAAAAAGACCCATTTATAGTATTCACATAGAGTGACTGATCTACAGATTTTAAGAGTCAATCTGTTAGCTATGTCATAGAAAAGATTAATCAGAAAATCTGTATTTTTTAACCTACTGTTCAGTAAACCTAAATTTCTTTTTGAATAAACACAGTGCTGGTCTTACTCTGCAGATCATGTTTGAGACCTTCAATGTTCCAGCCATGTATGTAGCTATCCAAGCAGTGCTGTCCCTCTACGCTTCTGGTCGTACAACAGGTCAGTTCACCTGTCTTAGTCATAGTTCAGATTTGACATATGCTGCAGTGTAGTACCAAGCTCTTCATTCATGTTGAACAGGCATTGTCCTTGACTCTGGTGATGGTGTCACCCACAACGTGCCCATTTATGAGGGCTATGCTCTTCCGCATGCCATCATGCGTTTGGACCTGGCTGGTCGTGATCTCACTGACTACCTCATGAAGATCCTAACTGAAAGAGGCTACTCATTCGTCACCACTGGTGAGTTTGGAGATGTAGAGTACAAGCATAATGATACAAAATTTATTGCTTTATTAAGCACATGCTGTTGTGGGGGGAAAAATGCCTTCTAATTTGATTCATTTACATGTTTCAGTTTAACAAATTACTATTCTCATTTGCCTTGTACAGCTGAAAGAGAAATTGTCAGAGACATCAAAGAGAAGTTGTGCTATGTGGCACTGGATTTTGAGAATGAGATGGCCACTGCAGCCTCTTCCTCCTCCCTGGAGAAGAGTTATGAGCTTCCTGATGGACAGGTCATCACCATTGGCAATGAGAGGTTCCGCTGCCCTGAGACGCTCTTCCAGCCATCCTTCATCGGTGATATCTCGTTCCTCTTTCTTCATTTCTCTTTTCACTTAATGGATTCAGAGTACAATGGTATTAATGCATTAATTCGCACTTATTGTTAGGAATGGAATCTGCTGGCATCCATGAAACCACTTACAACAGCATCATGAAATGCGACATTGACATACGTAAAGATCTGTACGCCAACAACGTGCTGTCTGGTGGTACCACCATGTACCCTGGCATTGCAGACAGGATGCAGAAGGAGATTACTGCTTTGGCCCCCAGCACCATGAAGATCAAGGTCAGCACGGGCAGATGATGTGTATCTGATTTGATTATTAATAAGTTCTTCTGCAGTTTCTCATCTAACCAGGGTAATAGTAAACTAAAATAAAAATGACCATTGATATAGCGTTTTATACAACTAATATTGTTTCAGAGCAGCTTTAGAGTAATAAACCACAACATTACTAAAACTCTTTGAATTTTATATACTCAGATCATCGCCCCACCTGAGCGCAAGTACTCAGTATGGATTGGCGGCTCCATCCTTGCCTCCCTCTCCACCTTCCAGCAGATGTGGATAAGCAAGCAGGAGTATGACGAGGCTGGGCCATCTATTGTGCATCGCAAGTGCTTCTAAACGACACCTCCAACTCCCTCCTGGTCCCCTAATTCTGCTATTGCTTCATAGCCTGTAAACTGTGAAAGTACCCTTTACTTCCCTCTATTGTTTTGTCTTGCACTGCCCACATCTGTTTGAATGTTTCGATTTAATTGTGTGTAAATGGGTTAAAAAGCTTGATTGTGCTGCCAATATGAAAGATTTGGGAGATTCCTTGAGGTAGTGAGAATCCAAGAGGTGAGGAGATGGCATCGAGGAACAGGGCTCATTCTCCCTTTTGTGTTAAAATGCTACGAGGTAACACAACTGCATGTCGGCTTTCAGGCAGTCTGTATGGATCAAATCATATGATAACTCCATGAAGGAATAAAGCTCTGCAATAATAACCGGTGTTTCACTTTATAAATTACACAGCTCAGGAGTAATACTTATTAAATATTTATTAAACACAAGTTATCTAAATTATATATTTTTTAAATTAATAATTTTCATAAGTGGACATAATTCTATATACACTCACAATCACTGCATTGTGATTAAAACATCTAATAAACATTTAATTTTGAATTTCAGGCCTGAAAAACCAATGTGAATGAATACAATTTTTAAAGGTAGCTCTAGTTCATCTATAATATTTAATTAGCTAGTGTTTGTGCTTTTGAGTGCAACTTCTGTTAATATTCTTTGCATCTTTAGTTCCATCAAAAATATTTTTTTATTGGAAAGATGTTAATTTAATGAAATGATCCCATTTTTGAAACAAAAAAATACAGATAAATGAATCATCAGCAATCAAATGCAAATCCTGTTGAAGCATGTATTAACAATCATTAACCCAGAATGAACCACGCTAAATGTTTGCTACTTATTTCATTATTCTAACAGTGCTTACATCAGTTTGCTTGGGAAGGTGATAAGTTTCCCACTCTAAGTCAGTTACAGATTTAAAAAAACAGCATTGTCCTGCTGATTGAAAGCAGAGGTTGTTTAGCTTTTATTAATAAATGCACTGAGGAAAAAAAAAATGGTGCTTGTACAGACACATAAGCCTCTTTGTACTCTCGATTACACAAAACAGCACAGCACAATTTCAGTGGAGCCACTGGCACACAGCCAACACACTGAAGAAACAACCCAATGTCACATTTTACAAGAAAAACAAGATATATTCAACACTCTGAACTGCATGAATCAGTTCACAATTTATCATACATTGTATTTCAACTTCCGCTGGTGACAAAAAGTTTCCTTCTTAAACCATAAAACAGTAGAAACAAGAATTGAGCTGTTAAAATGAGGGAATGTAACCCTGAGATCGGTGCATTCGAGGCCCTCTGGTAATATCTCTTAGGTTTCTTTGCTTATTCTTGGACTTTGGTGTGGTATAAGAGATCCCAATCTTGTTTATACTTTCCAAGCATCACTTCATATGTAATCAGATCCACACTGGGAAAAAAAATGCAGAAGTTGGAAATCAAAACAGCTCGCTGGCCAACTTTGTATTGCGTCAATAGGCTTAAGTTGGAAAAGATAGAAATCCGTTAGCCTGATATTTTCTAAACTTGACTGCATATAACCATTCAACCACAAAAATGATAGTAATATGTAGTAAGGCCTAGAAATGACTCTCATAGCAATTAGTTTTATTGTTGTACTGGCAGCATACACAAAACTAGAAAATTCAGTTAGGTTTCAAAAGAAATTTCACTTCTTTAGTGTATATTGTGTTAGAACGAGAACTGCAAGTGATATCGCTGGATATCAAAAGGCAAATCACCCACACGACTTTCTTGTCCTGAAATCAATTCACATTGAAGCAGCCTTATAGTATGCCTTGATAAAGGGCGCCACCTTGAGGACAAAGACAGCAGTCAGATCCGTACAATCTGACCGCAACATTTTTGAACACCTGGCCACTAACAAAAAGCGCATGATGACCTAAAAAACACAAAACACCATTGTAACATCTCAATAACTTCACTAAACCTGCTCACAGCAAACTGTGTAGCTGAGGGATTCTGTTTCACAGTACCTTTTTGTAAAATAAATAAATACAAAAAAGCCTTCAAGTAAAGAAAGATATAAATATTCTCAATGGTTTGCTGATACTGAAATCCTCTTCCTCTGTCACCTGAGGTCCAGAACTGTCGTTTTCGAGTCCTTCACCACAACGTGCTTGCAAATCTGTAAATATACATATATATATAAAAAACTGTTTCACTTCTGATTTTGATGTCAACATTTGGAACAGAAAAAGGCTGTATAGCTGTTGATTTTCATATTCACAGCAGGAACAGATGTTTCTTACAGTGAACAGAGGAGGGTCTTTAGAGTGGGGGTGAAAACCTTTCAATCTGCATCCAGCCACTTCTCCCATCCCAGCACTGGTAAGTCTAAAAACACCCGTGCTGAAGAAGCAAAATGACAAGAATATTCAATTATCAAAATGATAATTAAAACAAAAAAAAATCTATATCCATCTATCTATAGGTGTAGCATACCTATATATAGTATGTTTCTATATACTTTTTTTTTTTTTGGCTTCTTTATTTCTCGATTAACAAAAAAAAAAAACATATCTATGACAATATCTATGACATTTAGTGTCATTTATTCATAGTCTAATGTGAGTCATTAATTTAATGTTTTTTAACAATACAAAAAACAAATGATTCATGGATGTTTAAAGAATAAACAAGTGTTAAACAATCAAACAACTATTGTTATAAATAAATTAATTTGCATTAATTAGGGGCTCTGGAAAAAAACCCTTTATGGTGTATGAACACAATGGAGGGTGTGGGAGTTTTGCAAGTGTTATACTCACTCATTGTGTTTAGGTGCACAAACAATAGCGATGGCTTCAGGTAGCATGAGCTGATAAGAGCTGTGTGTGTGCAGATCCACGCTGGAGAGAAAGGCTGTCTGTGTCGGGTGTGTCTATGAGGCAAAAACATAAAAATAATTAATTAACATTATTTAGTAATAATTATCACCAGTTAACCTGTAGACTACGAATAAAAGTTTAGTGAATTGTTTAAGTAGCCTTTTTATATAAACTTGTTTAAAATGAAGATTTCTCATAATTAAATGTAATAATATTTTACAATATTATTGTACTTGTTGTATTTACAATTGTACAATTGTCTATTTGTGTATGTTATTTGCTCAATGTTAAGCAGCTATTATTTTACTCTTAGTTCAAATGATCAATATTTTTGTTACATTATAAATTTCTTACATATTTGCTGAATAAAACAATGAATCTTACTGACCCCAAACATTTGAACAGTAGTGTACATACACCACTAGCTAACATTAAAGGTTTCATTTAAAAATGACCAGGGATATTTTTTTCTACTGATTTTGGAGTTCACAGGATAATATTATGGTTACTACCCTGGTCCTTACAGATCACAGACCAACTATGATCCCTTGTTCCTTGAAAACGAAAACACAAGGGAAACGGAATGTAAATGATGGCTGCTCCAAAACTGTAAAAATCTGTGTTGCTTTCTACAGGCTTAGATTCTTTGTGGGTCTGACAATTAGTCACCAGCAAGATTTTCACCTGCCAAAGGTGTGAAGAAAGAGGTGCACAGATTTAATTTTAGAAAATATGTGACAGCCTGAAAAAAGAGAGACACCCACATGGATCCAACCCAAGGTCAGAAGGTTATGATGGTCCTGATAACTGAACAGCTCTTCCACGTTCTCCATGTCACAGTAGTCAGGGCCAGCGGACTGCTTGGGGACGATCACATGGGTCAGCACAAATTCATTGTGAGTCTACGGGAAAACAAACAGATTTTGGTTTGTCTATTAATTGCACAACATATCAGGAGGTCACAGCATTGTTATTAAACTATTTGAAAAACGAATCCCTGTCCAACATGTGAGTTAGCAACAGTCTCACGCAGGTGCACATGAAGTTTTGTTTTGTGTGAAAATATGAAAGAAGGCAAGGCATTGGAACTGAAATTACATGAACTGAAACTGTGGTAAATTTTACTGGTGGATGGAAAATAAGCTAATGTGCATTCAAAAAATCTAAACAAATTCAGATATATAAGTATCAAGAATTATTAAAAGAGCTGATGAAATCATTCAGCATTTTGACTCAACCCCTTTCTTTTATTTTAGATTCTTTTATCTTTTTTTTGGTGTAAATGAAGGTCATAAATAATTTTTGACTGGTAAAATAGTGGTCCCCTAGAAAAAAGACTGGGAACCACTGCTGTAAAGCATTTTGGGACAGACAAGTAAAGCAATTGATGAAAGTGTACAAAGGGGAAGTGCTCCACAGACAAATCTGAGGCTATTTCTACAGAGGCGATTGCAGGTGGTTGGTGAATAAGACACTGAAATTCTGTGTAATGCTCATGAATAGTTTCACGTGTGGTGAAAGTATGAGGAAGTCCATATCCACACCTAACATTTACAATGATTGTGCAACACAGAATCTCCTAGTTTTACAGCGAATGAGAAAGGCAGCATATACAAGCACAATTGACTCAAACATTTTTTACACTCTCTCCAGGAAAGAATTAGGAAAAAATAGCAAATTCATGAACAAAAAAATATCTCCACCCACAAATAGGAAGTATGCTCCAGCTGAGGCCTTACCAGTTTTCCACAGAGAACTCCACATGTCTCAATTCCTCTTGCTGTGTTACTGTCAGCCAGCAGAAGGAACCTGTAAGTCAGGTCTCGTGGGATTAAAACCCTCCTGAGGCCTTCGACACGCTGATCTAGAAACACATAAAAACATACTTAGAACTGCTAATAACAGCCAGATACGAACACGAAATAAACCACTTCAGGGTCATAAGCTTTCTAGCACTATAAAGGGCTTTGTTTTGTAATAATCTACTACTGTTCATTATTCTACTTCCTATACTACTAACCTAATAAATACACTATCATTCAAAATCATTTTTATCCGGCCATGGTTTATTAAATTGATCAAATAAGATAGTAAAGACATTTTTTTTAGAACTTTCTATCCATCAAAGAATCCATCCTGAAAAAATATATAATTGAGCACCAAATCAGCCTATGACCAGTCATATAAAATTTCAATAATATTTGATATTACTGTCTTTAATGTACGTTGATCAAATAAATGCAGCTTTGGTGAGTGAAAATAAATTCTTACCAAAAAAAAAACCCAAACTTTTAAATGGCAGTGAAAATACATTATTATAAATTATTTTATTATTTAGGAATATATAAATTATATCTTATATATATTTATCTCCATATCCATATCCATATAATATATAAAATATGCAGTTTAACTTACTTTGTACAGCTGCTAAGGTGGCTGCAGGTTTGGGGACAGGTGCCGCTGATTTGTTACGATTTGGGTCAAGGCGCACATGGTTTCTCTGGGTCTGGGATAAGCAGGACCCGTCAGTTTGTTCAGGCACTTTGGGGATAGCCTCATCCCTGCGACTGGCCAGCTCTTGTCTACGTAGTTGGTCCTCAAAGTAGCGGAACTGCTCAGACTCGATTTGCATTTTCCTGAGCTGTGCTACACGTTGCCGTTCCTCCTCCAACATAGACATCTTCTGCAGTCGTTCACTACACATGTCAACAGCCATAGCTTGAGCCTGGAAAAATATAGACACATCACGGCTAATTTTCACAATAATGAAATGTATCTGAAAATTGATTAACAGGTCATTTCATCTGCGTTGAATGAAAAGTTCTCTGCCCATTGTACCTGACTCTTTAGATATTCACTGTGCTCTTTGCTGTATTTCTCATGGAGAAGTCTCTTCAATTGGTCCTTTCGTGGAAATGCTACTTCCTGCAATTTCTGAACATAATGAACAGATAATGGGACAAACATTAGGGGTTGTGTTACAGACAGCGAGTACCAGATCAATATGCGCTAAAGCTTTCAAGGACATAATGATTTTTTTAAAAGCTCGGAATAGACATACTTCAACCAATTACTCATCTTTGTTTCACATTCAGGGACCATCAGCAGACATTAAGATCATTAGGTAAAGACCCCCAGGAATGACAACTGTCTGCTGTTACAGAATACTGTAATGGACAAAATTTTTTACAGATCTTCAAAAACAAAACAAAAAAAAGACTGAAACTTCTACCACCGAAACTAACAAAAACTAATGTTTCGTAAAAAACTCCTTCCTTTCTAGCGATTCTAATTGCATTTAACTACCAATAGCAACTAGCGAATCATGGTTAATGACTTTGACATTAACCTCAGGCTATTCGTTTTAAAAACATATAATGATGATAACATCCATAAGAAAAAAAAGCTGTTTTTATCAGAGCTGTTTTAATGTATCTCTTAGACAATGACTGATACCCTAAGGTGACTAGGAAGAACCTTTTGACTAAACTGAGTTCCATGTCACTATGCTGAAACGAAAGCAGAACATGTGCCCACACAAGGCAAACCCCACCATGTGAGCAGCTGGGAGCCTGACAAGTCTTCTAGCCAAGGTAATTGAGCATGATGCTAATCAGATTTACAGTGGGCTGAGCGCCACAGGACTCAATCAGTTCCAATGAGTAACATGCCAGGGGCTTACCTTCATTATCACTTGCTTCTCAGGGACGTTGCACTGCTGATAGTCCCTGTGACTAGGGAGTTTCTCAACAAATAAACTGCACAATAGTGAAATAAGAAAATAAAGTTAAGGACATCCCTGTGAGTGACCCTATATAGTGTAGGACATGTAATTATATAAAAAGAAATAAATAAATAAAAAACATACGTGATGAACTTGTTGTAGAGGACAAAAGCATTCTCCAGACTGCCCTCCTCTAGATAAACAGCTGCCATGCGCTCCATCTCCACGCCAGAGCGGAAGTAGCGTCTCGGGTCGATGTCTTCATTTATTTCAATATTATAGCCCATTTTGCTGAGGGCCCGCACACGTTCGGCCGCTGGCAGAGTAACGTCAGTGTGATCTGGCTCTGCCGCTAACTTCTTCTGCAAATGGAGAGGACAACAAAAACCATGAGAATACAAAGCAGGGACCTAATGTGCAAGTTTTTTATTAGCTACAAAATACTATTGCTGATGTTATATTACACAATTTAGCCATCTATTCTAAATACTTTTTTCATCATTTAGCCTATTTTGTGTGCTTAAATGACTGTTAGGCGTCAATCTGATCAGCTACATCTTAGCTCCGCCAAAAAATTGGCTGAACCTCGCTCGCTCCACAGTTAGACTGGGGAAACGTAGTGGGCGTGGCCACTTCCATCGAGAGTGACCAATAGAAAAAGTCCTTTTTGAGACCGCCCACTGAGATGCAGCTTACTCGCAAGCAAAACTTTTTAACTCGCAAACAAAAATTTTAGACTTGCAAAAAAAGAAAGCAGAAAGGAGAGCAAAACTTGTGGTT
>JAUCMT010000021.1:4459925-4500864 GCA_032357475.1 Enteromius thamalakanensis
CTTGAATGTCATGAAAATTATAACAACTCATTTTTGACCAAAAATGCAGTTACTGCCTTTTTGCTTTGTAGGGCAGTATAGTCCTCTTTGATGATTCATTGAATTCATGTTGTTTTACTGACTCACCTTGTGGTGTTACATTTTATTAATGATTGTCTATTTTGTGCAGGCAGCTTGCTTGTTTAAATATATCTGCGTGTGTGTGTGTGTGTGTGTGTGTGTGTGTGTTCTTCCATTAGAAAGA
Source organism: Enteromius thamalakanensis (assembly GCA_032357475.1). Classification (NCBI taxonomy): domain Eukaryota; kingdom Metazoa; phylum Chordata; class Actinopteri; order Cypriniformes; family Cyprinidae; genus Enteromius; species Enteromius thamalakanensis. Next base: position 4,460,170 of record JAUCMT010000021.1, read on the forward strand.
AAGGACTTGTTTGCACTACGCCACAAGAAGAACATTTTCCTTCCTGGACTACTTGATGATTGCCATATTAATGCCTATCTTGTTAATTGGTTATCTTATAATGGTATGTAGGTTATCACTCCGTCATGTCTTTTCTGGAAAAGAAATTACTTTCTTAAAAAAAACTTAACTTGTTGAGATCAGATCACAATTAATCCCTTAATCTGACTTTCATTTATAATGGATCTAAATGTGTTTAATTAGATAATATTACAGCATTGCACATTTTATCTTTCAATAGGAAGAGAAGCAAAGAAAAAATGTGAAATTGATGGAGCTTCTATTGGCCACTAAGGTGGAAGTAAATGCTGTAGACTATGTAAGTAGAACGCTCATTATGTTTTTTCAGTGGGAAATTAAGAGATAATGCTAAAAGTATGTTCATGGTATAATATGTGTAGTTTTGCTTTATTCAGAAGGGGAACACTGGACTTCACTATGCGTGCCAAAGAAAAAGTCAAAGGATCGTTCCATTGTTATTGGAGAAAAATGCAGATGTTTCAGTACAGAACAAAGTAAGATAAATTACATTTGCAGGAACTGACAGAATTTGAAACTGCTGTTGATCTGTGATGTGAAACAATCATTTTGTTTTCTCTTTTCTCTGTTAATCACATTGTGAGACAGTTTGACGTGTTGTTTTCGTCTATCTTTACAGAATCATGAAACCCCGCTAGATATTGCAAAGAGACTACAATTCCACAAAATTGTTACAATGTTAACAAAATCAATGTGAGTATTAATAGAGGACATGAGAGAAGAGACTTCTTTCACGTGCAGCAGCAGTGGGCTCCTTGACAATTCACCAGCTGAGTTTAAGATTGGGTTTTCACCAATTGTCACAATTTTTTACACTTTGAACTGCACATTGTTACACTTAACGTTATAAGAAATGAATTTCTCAGATGAAAGATGTACTTAAGCATATTTTGTGTAGTTTGTATTATTTGATTACTCATTTTGTGTTGTATATATTCTTATATTGTGTATTGATAATTTAATGCATCTATATTCAGTTTGTTTTAAAGTGTTACCACTATTTCAAATGGATTTGGATTGTGTCAAATTGTTGGTTTAAAAGTAAAACCTCTCACTAAGTGAAATTACTTTTTATATACAGATTTTTGTCATCAGTGTATATTTATTTCCAGTCATGTTTTGCAAAATCAGTCGATTACATGACAAGGCCATAAGACGGGTCATGAAACGATACAGTATAGTGAAACTGAAGATGTAGTGGTTAGTAAAAGCTAAAGTTAAAAACACATTAAACAAGTGCATGTCCTTGTAAATAACAACCCTTGATCATGAGTCCAAAACCCAGTCTCTGGGTAATGACTTGGAGGCTTAATTCAGTTTGTAATATAAAATTTACATTCATAATTGCAGATTCGGTTACCAGCACCTCAAACAAATGGGTTTATCTGCTTACAGAAAGAACAAACGAAGAGGTACAAAAGAATTAGCTCAAGCTCAAGGAATGTTTAAAACCTACTGCTCTTCACACATTCTCTCTCATCATTTCAATCATTTTGTTGTACATCTCTTGTGGGGCATCCAAACCCCAGATGAAGTCCAGGTGCTCCCAGTGCTTAATGTCACGGTGGTATACCAATTTGGGTATCTGTGTTAGCAGTAGAGCCACGTCCTTAGGATCTGCCAGAGTGTCCTGCCCCCCAGACCACAAAGCTGTGGGTACCGTCATGTCCCGTACGTTGTACAGGGGAGGGGTCGACTGAAAGGGGAGAAGCAGGAAGAGACTTTAACAATTCAAGCACTGCTCAATTCGCTCAAGGCCTCTCAGATTGACAGCAAACATGATGCATTAATCCTCACGAGAGACAGGATTTCAAAATTGTCCTGGTTAGTATAGTTTGTGGTTAAAATAGCTTAAAGGAAAATTGTCGTTTTTAAACCTCTATGACTTGTCTCCTCTGTGAAAGACCAGAGGATACAGTATTTGAAGAATGTTGGTAGCTTAAACATAGGGATGTTTTGTGTTCAGCAGATATATATATATATGTGTGTTTCCATTTTTTAAATGTCAAACAGTAATATCCTCAATGTTACCTGATTATAATGTACCATATTTCCAGCTTTTCCATAATCATATGCCATAAGCTTACTGGATTTCACAGCCTGTATAAAGAGTACAAGAAATGTATTTAGGAACAGGTTAAACAAAAAAGCAGATCGATCAGATGTTTGATAGTGCCTTTTGCATCAAGCAAGCACTCTTTGTGTCTTTAATTGGAACATCTTGGTGTTTGTAGAATCAGTAAAGTTGTGGCAGTTGTTTCTTAACATAAATCAAACACATCCTTACACTGTCTGAGTTATTGGCGTATGTTGGTGTTTGGTGGGGCTGTGCGAACCAGTCCTAAGACATACAGGGTAAGGTGTGGTCTGCATTTTATTATCTTTACAAGTAATTGCTGCAATGTAAACGTCAGTCTTACTGAATTACTCAAAGGTTGTGTTCAAAAGAGTCCTGTCCGTTCATTTTAAAGTTTTGAAACAGTGGTAACGATAATACAGTTTTATATGCTGTATAGGAGCGCATTTGAGAACTTCAGAAAAATGTCAAAAGACATTTTGGATTACCCCTATTGAAACACCTTATTGCTTCTCTGGTCTGTCACTTTACACTGATATTTTACCCTAAGAAAGATTATGGAACTGTTGCAATTGCTGGTGTTTGTGCTTTCACTCATTTTGAGGAAATAATGTGGGCATGTTTTACAATGTATTGCAGGTGAAGGAACTTTGTAAGATTTTGTAAGACAGAAGTCACATAGAAGCTCTGAGTTTTATAGTTTTTTTTTTTTGTTTGGTTGTTGTTATTTTTTTACCTGAGCCCAATGAACCATGTTTTGGACTGAGGTTCCGGCTGGGCAGTGTGTTGTGTACACAGGTGTTCGGCTCTGAAAGATAGAGATGAAGGAACTCGTGAAGGAACATTCTCAAATTCACTGGTATTAAAAGGCATGATTTGACAAAGTGAGTGTTGTACCATGTTCAGATTCTTCTCATCAAAACCACAGAGAAGAAAGAAGACGTTCCCGCAGAGCACACTCAAAGGCTTTCTGCTGCAGAACTCAGTGGCAAAAAACTTAATCAATTCATTTTGAGGAAAGAAGTCCTTTTGTCCGAAGAGATCCTACAAATGTAAAAAAAAATATATATATATACATGGATATATAGGTGTATATAAAAAACAAACCCACTTCCAAGACCTTTATTGTAAGAGAAACACTTGATGACTGCTGATTTCTGTAATGTTATCACTACCAGTACCGGGAACAAAATTTCTATTTTGAATAACATGACACTTTTAAATGTGTAAAAACTCTTTAAATATTAGTTTTAGGTTTTATTTGCAAAATCAAATAAACAGAGGCTAAATTTAAAGGCATCGCAGAAGCAAAAGAATATATGTAGTACATATACACACTACCAGTCCAGTCAATAAGAATTTTTTGTTACAGTTAAAAACTATTAAAAAACTTAAAAAAAACTACTATTTCTTCTACTTTCATTTATTTTATCTAAAATACAACAGAAGCATGTTGTGAAATGTATTTTTGTTTTACTATTTAGAATAACTGCTCTCTATTTGAATACATTGTATAATAGAATTTACTTCTGTGATCAAAGTTAGGAGAAATTCTGCAAATTATTACTTTTATTTAGCAAGGATGCATTAAATTAAAAGTGATTATTTCTTCTGAGCTTTCTATTTATCTAAGAAACTTAAAACATTCAACATAATAATAAATGTTTTAAGCAGTAAATCAAAATACTATAATGATTGACTGGAAATCACAAATTACATTGTAAAATATATTAAGACAAAAATATATTTTGCAATATTACTGTTTTTTAAAAAACAAAAACATTACAAATTAAACCATTAAAATAATAAAAATGTAATTCAGAATACACTAGCTTTTTGTAAAATTGTAATGTCAAACTCTAAAAATCAATTAAGAGTATTGCTACTTATGCAGATCCTTAGATGGCAGCTGCCTATTGGCAATAGGGTAGTTTTGTAGTTGGTATTGTGTTAGTACAGAGCTATAGTATTGTGCTACAAACAAAATGCTCACCCAAATTAGAAACTCTGGAATAACAGACAATTTAGCCATGGGACTCTTGGTCAACCCCACTGTGGCAACCGGAGCCAGAGCAAAGAACATCTTGATTTTGCTGGCCAGTTCTGGCATTGTGGAGAAAGCGATGAATGCTGAAAAATAGGAAGTTACGCATGAACATTTCAAGAAGAAATAAATATATAATATTAAATAATATATAAATATCAAATGTAATATAAATATTAAAATATATAAGGTTTGGAATCACATCATTTATAGAAGAACTGTTGCTGCTGTGAGATGTTCCCACAAAATAACATGTATGAGCATATTTTGTAGACCAGTGATTTGATGAACAGCAGATGAAAATAATGAAACACTCTAAAATGCTTAGAGAATATGTGATACCTATAGTGGTGCCCTGGGAATGGCCCACATAAAAGATTTGCTCCTGGCCAGAGGTCTTTGTAATGAAGTTTATTACTGCAGGAAGATCCTTCTTAGCCAGTTCATCATGACTGGTTCACACACACACACACACACACAGAAAGAAAAAGAATTTTAGTTTAGTATTTAGGCTGGTATTATATTAACTCAACAGAGAATTCCAGAAATAAGAAGTAGATCTGCTTTTTCTAAAAGAAATGCCAAAAGGCGAAAAAAAAAGAGTAATCTCGAACATTTTAAGTATGACTAGGTTTCAGTACTAATAAATAAATAAATACTTAAATAAATATAAAAAAGAAAAACTGCACTTTTGAACTTAAATAACCCTGAAAAAATTATTTAAAAAATAAAAATTTAAAAAATATATTTAAAAAGAAAAGTTCAGCTGTGATTGTTTTTTAACAATATTACTGTTGTATTTTTGTGTTAAATAAATTGCTTTGGTGAGAATAAGAGACCTGTGAACTGTAGAGTATGTACAAAAATTTATTTTCAAACTTTTATCTTGAATTTACAGTTGAAAGATTGATGTTTGATGAAAAAGAGTAGACCACATGCTAAACTGCTTTTATAAAAATGTTGTTCTTGTACCTGAACTGCCAGTATTCTTTCTGTTTAGGGTCAAGGCTGACATGTTTTCTGGACCAGGTGTTCCCACGGCTGTTGCCTATCCACACATCAAACCCAGCATCGGCTAACAGGAAACCCAGGCTGGTGTCAGGAAGGTTTGTCACCCAATTACTTCCAGCAGCAAGAAGACCATGTTGAAGGAACACTACAGGCTTGGCTTCTGAAACGAACAGACCAAATTGTAAATTGAATCAAATATACTGATATATATAATTTTTAGAGATTACTTTTTTGGCCAGCAGAGGGAGTATGTGCATTAGCTTTATACTGATAATGCCATCCTTTCTTTTTTGGGACCTTTATCTTGAATATCTGTCAGAAACAGGATGTGAGCTGGTCCTCTTAGTAGCACAAACAGACCTTGAGCTGATAGCATTGTTTGACTTCATACCAGCCATTCCTTCTACCTCCAACCCCCCCTGGAGCTGGAGACTTTCAATTTTACATAACTGCAGAATAATCCCAGGAGAGCGGTTGCACGAGTCAGACCTCATATATTAATCTGTTTGTGTTGTTTGCGTATGGTTTTGCGAAATTTTATACAATTTTCAGGAAAAGTTTGATAAAAATTACTCAAATCGTCGAGTAAAAAATAAATATTTTTCTTACACCTTAAATGCACAGCTGTACGCAACCTTCTCATAAAACTCCAGTTATTGGATATTTTAAGTCAGAGATGAGGTACACCTCACTGACTGTCATGAGGTGTACCTGCAGTGTCTCTTTTAATGTCTTCTTAATTTTTTTCTGTTTTTAATTGTTTGTTGCACCCTCAAAGTTTTTCTCATTTAATTATAAGTGAAGCAATCAATATCAAAAATCTAAATTTTTCTTAACACAAACAAAAGTAAATTTAATTGTTTACATTTTTAAATGATCACCCTGGCATTTCTAACATTGTTACAGAAGACTTGTATTAAAGTCATCTGTTTGTACGGATTGCATTTTTTAAGTATTTTTAAAAATTACTAGATGAGGAGAAAAGAATGGGAGTGTATTTTCTCAGGTGAAACTGTCTTTGCGAAATCTCACTTGGTGCTAAAAAAGTAATGTCATTCCTTGGTGTTATTTGGCGCCAAGCAGCACAGTGTCTCGTGTGACTTGGAGAACTGGGACAGCAGGTAATGAGTTGCATATCTCGTATGCCACCTCAGAGCTTCAGTGCTTTTCACACCCAACTTCAAACCACTCAGCACCAGCCATCCACTAAAAACAAACAGCTTTGTGGCTCTTTACTTATTTATCATATATCTGAATTTATTATTAACGTTTACCAGCTTCTCAGCACACACAGCTTTAAGATCACCATAAAGCAAAAATGGCTGACAGGGTTTTGTCTTGTTAATGTGGTCTTCAAAATTCCCAGTCTTCCTGATTAAGTGCGGTTATAAATGTACCAAACAGATTTCCACACGTTCATTTGCATAAGCCAATTTTATTCTGAAGGTCAAACACAAGAACGAAGCCAGCAACGCTCTTAATCTAATACAATGAGTGAAAAGCAAAGATGCACAAGGCCAAAGTTTCTCAAAGGCCCTCAAATCCTCCAGCAGAGGGATTTGTGTCGGGGAAATGTATTCTCATTTAGAAAAACATGAGACATTGTGTTAGCACAGCGAGGGAGAGTGGAAGCTGATGTATGGCTGTTGAATTGGTTTTCCGCTCCAGTGGCGTCCCTGGTGAGATTAGTGTGAGAGCATGAGCTTTAGAGATCTCTCTGCTCATTAATGAAATATGGGGAGCGCTAAATATCAAACTGAATACTGATTCCAGAGGCACTATTGTACAGGACAGAGAACATTAACACCACAATAACACTCATCTGAACCGATTTCAGCCTGATTTATCATCACAGACATTCCATTGTTTTTCAGCTGATAATGTCATAGCTGGTATTGATTTATTCTATAGACACCTATTATAATACTTGCTGATACATGCAAAAATATTTATAAATGGCATAGATTCAATTGCATATAATTTGTTTCTAAATGAATTGAAAATAAAACTGTTACTAATCAAATGTAATACAATTTTTTTTTTTTGAAGTAAATTAGGACAAAAAGATATTAATTTTGAGATTCAGGTTGCTCAAGATAATATTTACTTAATATTAACATAATTGTGTTAATTAACTGTGTTTTTAAATATAACTACATAAATGCATTAAACATGAAACTTTACATATATAGTAAAGTAGTAAAATACATATATATATATAGTACAGGCCAAACATTTGGACACACCTCATTCATACTTAATACAGTATATATATATATATATATACAACTTTACATTTTAAATATAAAATGTAAGTATATTACTTTTGTATGTGTGTTTATACATATATATATATAAATGTGTGTGTGTGTGTGTGTGTGTGTGTGTGTGTCTGTTTGCATTTTTTTTTTTTTTTTTTTTATCTATCTATTATAAGATTTACTCTTCTTGAATACACACACACAGAGACATACATACAGTACACACATACTCCAAATATTTATGAACACTTGTGTGACCTTATAAAAACTTCTGCTCTATACTTTAGAATGTATATCCCATCAGATTCTTAACTATTTTAAAAATCATATCTCTCTCAAATAAAAAAACAGGATCTTCTAATAATCTCACATCATCATGAGAGGTCATGAGATCTTGATATGCATGAGAAGAAAACCCTAAGAAGACATCATGTGTGGGTTGCGTTATGAACGTGTTACAGGAGGTCCTCCTCCGTTCGAGACTGACTCATCTAAAAGCCACTTCTCTCCCCTCTTTAAATCACTATGTGACTATTAAAACCACGGGATGTTAAAATTTAAAGGTTCAGGAACATCTTACCCAGTGCGTTCATGTGACAGTGTATGTTTCGTAAATGCTTCACAGTGAACCAGTGATTGTGAGAATTCAGAGTTCATCTTACAGACATTTCTCTTTCAGAGGGCCACTTTAGTGAGGACAAAAAGCTCCCATATTTAATAATTCTTGCTAACCCAAGCCAAAGACAAGCAAGAATGGGCTCATTCAAATCTTTTGGCACACCAGGTCAAACATTTACCTTGTCCATCCTTGTTTTTGACCCCATGTGGGATTCGGTTGATGCTCAGGATGTACCCATCCTCAGTGACCACTTCAAATTCTTCAGCTGGGTAGCCCCAGTGTCTGATGATCTCACTCTACAAGAGAAAAACACAATGGTGAGCAATGGGCAAAGTCCATGAGAAGCATGACAGCATGGAGAAATCAATAGAAACACACCTCCATAAAAGATAAATGAAATTAAATAAGAGAGCAAACACATTCCTTCTTCTTTAGACAATACAACACTTGCATTGTTCAAGCATTGTTCCATTCTGATGAAAGCATTATAAATGTCATCCATTTGAGGAAATTTAAGGCCTAAGGCCTTTTTTAAGAATAGCTACATTTCATTGCTAAGGTCTACAAAAAATGTCATCAACATGGAAGTATTTTTAAATGTAATGAAAATAGAAAACACCAGTTCAGCTTAAATTCTTAGTTTAGTCAATTGTCTTTTCAAGAGCACAATTATTTCAGCTGTATGGTGTCACACTGCTCCTCCTCCTCCTCCAGATATGAGATAAATTATAATCAGAGACTTCAAAGAAACTGTGTGAGCTTGTTGGTTCCAGGCCTGCCATGCAATCTCCCCATGCATAATTAAAGGCTCTGCAATTTCCCACTCCCCCTGGGTCTTCTGTCTGCTCATTCTACTTTAGGCCACTTAAGGATAAACCCACTGCTGGCTCAACACACATTATGGGGAGAGTAAGCACTGGGGGATGTGCTTTTCCCTCCCTTTCTCTCTCTCTCTCTCTCTATCTCTGTCTTGTATTTGTCCTCTTTTTATGCAGAAATAGTGTGTGTTGGAAACAAGAAATATTTTGTCCGCTATGAAAATGCAAGAGGAAAGTCTGATGAAATCCACAATGTAACCAACTACTGAAAATATGGACTTCACAGCCGCAATAAAGTATATAATTTTTCCTGGAATCAAGAACAAATATATATGCTCCAAATCATTATATATATATATATATATATATAATTTGTTAGGGCTCTGAGCTCCTTTCTACATCATTTATTCATTCACTCACTTTTTAGCAGTCCAAGACAGGAACACTTAAAGGGTTAGTTCACACAAAAATGAATATTCTGTCATTAATTTCTCAGCCTCATGTCGTTTCAAACCAAACCTTCTTTTATCTTTGGAACAAAACGTAAGATATTTATTTTATTTATTTATTTATTTTAATTACTTTTGCGACTTTTTGGATCGATTGGTTTGGAATGACATATGGGTGAGTCATTAATGACAGAATTTTTATTTTTTAACTAACCCTTTAAAAGAATAGTTCACCCAAAGGTGAAAATTCTGTTATTAAGTACTCGCATTATTCCAAAGAAAAGAAGAAGAAGATTTTATTCAACAATTTGTCACCCCACATCACGCTAGAGTGTCATTTTGGAGAGTATCAAATACATAAACAATGTATGTGTATATGTTCTTTGGTTTGATCTGAACATAAACAACGAAATCATGCATACATCATATAAACTATCTCTTTAACTAACAGGTATTTACATGCTTTAAAAATTAGGCTACAGTACACACTTCACTTATTTATTATTTTATTTATTGTTTAGTTTTTTTTCCTCAGTAAATCTTCGCATTATGTATAAACTTCTTCAGCCATTCAGTTTCAATTACTTTCATTTGCCTGCAAGCTCACATTCAGACCTGCTTCCATCCAATCAACAATTGATGGACATAACCAAGCCCCTGCCCAGATGTTTTCTTTTCTAATATTCTTTTTAGTGAGGTACACATCACAATCCAAATATCTGTTGCTTATTCTGTGACATCATGACTTTGAAAGGAAGGTGCACCCAAAAATAAAAAATTCTGGTTTTTTTTCCCAAATATGTATGTGAAATCCAGGTTAAAGTCTCTAAATCAAATTCTGACATAACAAGCTTCATAGGTTGATTTCATCTATTAATTTCAGTATAATTCCAATCTCTGATATGGTCATACATTATCACAGAATTTTCTTTAGCTCATGAAGGATGATTTTATGTGATAACTGTAAATGAAAAAATGACTTTAGGACGGTTATCACATTTTTGGGTAAAAAATTTTGAAAGCTCAGTAGTCTCCTTGTTAAAGCAAGTAGGTGAAACGTGTGTATAAAAACCAGTTATTGTATTAAAACCAACAAATCACTGTCTTATCAGCATTTGTGCAAATGGTTACTTGACTTGTGCAAATTGTCAAACAATAATTATGAGATATCATTATTTAAACCAAGACATCTAGTTCCATTATCTAACCACACATGAAAGTGCACAAATGTCATTTAGAGTTCAATTTCCTTTCAGAGTCCGTGGGAAAATATGTTGCATAAAGCTGTCTGATGTCAATTATGAAAAATAAAAATAGCTGAACTTGTGAATTATGTTTCTCTTGCCTGTTTCACTTACTGAAAAAATAAATTATTTGAAAAACCTAGTAACTAAGATCTAACCCTAGTAAAAAATTAATAAATAAATGGCATAATTCACACATTTATGAAAAGCTAAGTATACTGTTAACATAAAATATTTATTGACATACCACTTAAGACTTATATTTAATTTTTTTTTTATTGCACATTGCAGGTAATTTTTCTTAACATTTCTTATCTCATTTAAGACTTAAGATAAAGTTATTTATTTATTGTACATTACACTTTTGTTTTTACATTTCTTAATATTATGCCAAAAATGTGTACTATCCCAATTTATAAGGATTTTATAATTTCAAATATCAGTTCTTATATGCAAGGAGAGTATACTTTTATTAGCTCCACTATTATTATAGTATATTATATTGGTCTTGAGCACTACTTCTGCACAATTAAATTGCATTAAGTCATGGGACAACAAGTGCAAATAGATTATTTCTTAAAGATGGCCAACTAATGAATCCGCTTCTCTATAGAGCATGTGACAAAACAGAGAACTGGAAATAATATTACAAATTTAGTGCAAAGTTCATTTAATAAGACATGACATTTATAAGGTCAGTTGAAGCTAGAATAAGACATTTATGTCTACATGGTACATTTTATGTATGTCTGTTATGCTGTTATAAAAATCACTACATTGCAAGCTATCAAGAATTTCATCTTATTTTTGGCCATTTAAATAACAACATCTGCACCATATTGCATATTTTTTTCTTACCTTGAATTCTTTAGCGGATTAACAGTATATGTATGTTGCTGACTAACTTTATGGGATGTCATTGCAATAGCTAAATGTGACCCAATTTACCTTTCAGGTGTTTTATTACTCATTGACAATTTGCTGGACAGTAATAAAGAACACTCATTGCAACTTAGTACATGTTAAATGTAACTAGCTACTTACAATGTTCATATTTACTTCAGGGTCCAGTCCTGCATTGTCCTCAAAAGGTCGCCCGCACTGAATGAGCCCAAATGTAAGCAGAGACAACACCAGCCATGACATCTTTCTGTCAAACATTCATAAACAGAAAATTAGCATACAGGGCCACACTAAACTAAACCAGTGTTAAAAATCTGTGCTAATTTTCAGCAGACATAAACATTTCTAAACAAAAGATTCTTTAGTGTTGCTCAACATATAACACGTCACTGAAGAGTAAGGGTACATGAAAATACAAGGTCAGTGTATCTACAGCTTTGTTTGTTCAGATAAAACAAGCTGCAAAACAAACATTGCTGAACATCACTAATGTAGGCTACTGTATTAGGATAAAGTTATACGAGAGCAAAAACCAAATACAAAAATATGTTTGGAACATTTTATGCCACCAAAAATAAAGTCTATTACATCAAATATATTTGTCGCCAATGTATTTACGCACATTGTTGTTAAATACTTAATTGTACAACCCTGCGTTTTCACAAAACGAAAGCAGTTCACGTAGCACATCAGACTTGTTTTGAATGACAGGTAGCCAATGTATTTGACATACTGTAATAACAAAAGCACGAAAATGAGTCGGTGCAAACAAAACTTCATACCATTTCGTAACACACTTCATACAGTAAATACGTTTATTACTAAGTTAATTCAATGAGTCGCCACAACGTAATTCCTTGCAGCACATTAATAAACATGCTCGTTTTGAGCTAAATGAGATTAATGCAATGAGACTAATTTAATGTAGTGTGTTTATTATATAGTTATTAGCATCTGGGGATAAAAACAAGCTCTTAAGTAATTTAGTGAAACTCACCCAACTTCGGTTGAGACCTCCATAGCAGCGTAACGTTACTGAAATCAAACGCGTAGAGCCTTAGTTGACCACACTGATAGCAATGAAAATGCTTTAACATCAGCTGACAATGACATCATGACCTGATCACTGTTCTTAAACGCCTTTAATCAATCAGTCGCCCTCCTGAAGAAGCGTGGTTCATGTAACGTTAATAGCTGCTTTCTTCCTGATTTAAGTACTCCACTGTTATTCAAATGTTTGTCAATTTCAAACATCGTCATTAGGTTACTTCAGGTTAATTCTTGATAATGTGTACATTGCACTGCTCCCTGGGACAATTAGGTTATAGTAATAAATATTTTAAATTGCTGTAAATGCAACGAAGAATTTATAAATACATTGGAGTTCGTACACTGTCTTCAATGAACCTGTAAATTTTTACATATAACTTTATATTATTATTATTATTATTATTATTATTATTATTATTATTATTATTATTATTTTGATGTTGTGCGCATACATATTAATCACATATCGAAAAACGAAGGGAATGTTTTGGTTGGCCAACTCAAACTTTTCAGCGTTTATAATTCTTAAAGAGACAGGGTGGTAAATTACATGTGACATTCAAACGAGCAAGATCGCGTTGCTATTTTACGTAAGGAGTTGTTTATTTACATTTTCTAAAAATGTCTCGAGTTCTAATAGTTGGTGCTGGACTTACAGGCAGCTTATGTGCCTGTCTGCTGCGAAGGGAGCTGCCAAACAAAGTAAATATAGTTGTGTGGGACAAATCTCGGGGTGCAGGTTAGCATTTTATCTTTTTTCACTCATAGAATGTTTGTTGTATGTAATGTTACTGATGTGAAACACTGGAGTGTTTCCTGCATTTCACTCATTGAATTGGTGGTATAACTGTCATTCATTATGGCAGTCAAAAGTCTCAACACTGTTGTAACTTATACCGATGACCTGCTGATCTATAAAGGAGAAAGGTGAGAAGAAAATAAGCATAAATGACACTTCAGCATATACGTAACTTCAGCTTCATTATAAAAAAGTTTCCGGCGTTATGTTTCTTATTGACACAGAGCGTATTTTGAAGGGTTGTACATAAAAAAATAAATCAGGTAAAATTCACCTTCATGTCATTCGTAAAAAAATATATTTTTAATTAAACATAAGCGATTTGTTAATTCAAAGTCAGTTTTAAAGTATTTCATATTCAGCAGTTTAATTCATGTCTTAAAGACACATCTTTTTTAACAGGCTAAATATTGAAATTTCTTCACATTTAAACATTAATCAACATACATAGAGAACATCGGATATGTTAAATAGAAGATTAAGGATTCTTGTTTCACGTAAAAAAAATAAAATAAAATACAACAACATTATTATTAAAATAAAAACATTATGGTTTTGCAACATATATGAAAAAAAAAGCAAGAATAATCCCCAACATACAGGCCTACACATTTTATTATTTTACTGCAGTGAATTTGTGGTTTTGTATATTATTCATAAAAAATTGACTATAAATGATAAATTAAGTTTATCATAGACAAAGTGTGACAAAGCGAGCTTCTCTAAGTTTTTTTTTTTAACTCACTTGAAAGAATTTTATATTTACCAGTGCAACTGTACCGTAGGCCTCTATGTACTGCATGCCTATATACATTTTTGACAAGGGCTAATGAGATGTGAAATTATCCAAAGACCATGACGCAGTAGTAGTGTAATTACTGAAGTTTTATGTATTTACATTGATACTAAATCATAGTATATATGAAAAACCATAATTGTATTTGTCATATTGGTTTGACCTGGTAATATTTTGAATAGATGGTGAAGTGTTTTTGCATTTATGTCATAGGGGGGAGAATGTCCACAAGCAGAAGTCCAGATGATACTTTATGCACAGTTGATCTTGGTGCTCAGTATATAAGTGCCACACCGTACTATGCTCGTATTCACAGCAGGTAGGCAACTTCTCTGAACTATATCTTTTCTGTTATAGTGTCCATCTCATTTTATGAGTTTAAAATTATAAAGGTTTTTGTTGTTGGTTTTGTTTTTGTGAAAATAAATATTTGTGTCTTCTAGTGACTGTTTTTTTTTTTTTTGTATTTTTAGTTTTTATGAAGAACTCTTAGCACAAGACATTTTAAAACCTCTCATTGCTCCTGTTGAAGGCATGATGTTAAAGCAAGAAGAAATCGTGAACTATGTGACACCCCGTGGAGTGTCCTCCATTGTCAAACACTATCTCAAAGAGTCAGGTAGATCATTTGTGTTTAACTATTTCTTCATGTTGTTTTCTTCTGGTTTTGATTTAAGTCATACTGAAATGCACTACTATTCAAACCCCAGTGAAAAAAAAAATACTCTGAATTTAAATAACATTAATTTTATACTCCGTATACTACAAATATATTTTCATATTTATGTACTTAATAAAATGGCATCCAATTGTACTTTTAGTATATTAAACCAGTATTACTTAAAGTCTGCTAACTTGGAAGAACAAATTTTGTACTTAATGCACTTTAATTGTGCTTAAGTAGTGCTGAACTCCAATTAAAGACATGCTTGGTGTTAAAGTGGAACTATTGCAAGTATACTTTAGGTACACTATAGGGCTTTTCACACAGTGCTTATCTGCGTTCTAAACACCGCTTTTAACCCTGGGTAAAGACGCGTTTCACATCTGTAATTTGAAAGCGGTGTTAGCACTGCATTTTATCCGGGGTTATGAAACCCTGCTCCGGAGCAATGCGGTGCTCCGTTTGTTCAGTGTGAAATGGAGCAGTGTTTGCTTGTTGCTGCTGGACGCTTAGCAACAGACAGCCAATCAGAAATCAGCAAGCATTACGTCAAGTCGATAACAGGAGACTTGCGTGGTGTAAACAGCAGCCGGTGAGAAGTAAGTTAAAGTTTACATCAAGAACTTCAAAAGTAAGAAATGTCAAAAGACGGAAAGCGTGTGAAATGGACTGATGAAATATTAAACTAAAAAATAATAAAAAATATTTAACTGATAAAAATATTCAAGACAAATTCAACGGCACGGTCAGAAACAACTGAGTGTTTAAAGAACTGACTGAGAAATTAGCTGGGTATCAACGAACTATTGTGTGCCTGCACCTTGCCGGACGTCCAATCAGGTACAGTAACACCGCAAATATGCAAATTAGAACGTAAACCCGGGGGTTTAGGAATGTGCAGTGTGAAACGACCATGGGTTAACAATTTCAAGTGTGAAAAGCCCTTTTAAATAGTTTGCATTTAAAAGGGCAATACTACACAATCCTAATTAAATGTGACATAAACGCGCATTTTAGGCTCATTAATAAGAAGTGTGCATTGTGCACAAGTAATACTCAAAACAAAGTTTAATTAAAATTTTATATCACTAGGCCTTTTTTAAAATATATTTTAATAGATTGGAACTAATATGCTTAGTATGAAGTACTTTTTTTTTACTAGAAAAGGTTTGGGGTCACCAAGGTTTTTTATGATTATTAAATTAATACTTATTTCGCCAGGAGGCATTTAATGACATTATATTAAAATATAAAATAGTTAATTTTAAGTTACTTACTTTTACTTTAAGTTACTTTTAATGGATTTACTGTATTTTTAATTAAATAAGTGAAGAGCATAATAGGCTTTGAAGCCATGCAAACTGTTTTCCATCAAAAATACTAGGCCGTTTTTTTTTTATAATAAAATGTCTATGTTTTATTTAAAACGTGTATTAAAATAGCAAAAATAACATTTGCTGCAGCGTTTTCCATCAGGGCAATTTCACACAGAAATGCTTTTTATATATTTACACAATCAGAGAAGCAAGACGGATTTAATAACCGATTTTATCGCTGTTCATAAAGCAGCTGTTTTTCATCAGCTGTTTAATGACAGAAATGTGCTGCCAGAAAAATTATTTTGGGGTCAGCAAGACCTGAATCATCCAGCTGTTGTTCCTTCTAAATGTTACCTTTCTAGAAATACATCTGATTTCCTAGAGAGAGCGCAGAAGAATTTGGCCAGATCGTGCAGGCTGATTTATGAACTCAGAGATCACGACTCTTAGTCAATAATCTGACTGAGTCTTAAAAAACAGTTCAGGATGTTTTGATATTGTGCTTGTGCTGGAACTAAGAACAGAAAGCTGCAGTCAGATGGAACTGCTTTAATGTGTGCAGCAACGTTGAGAACAACAGTTATTTAAAGATCAGCAAAACAGTAAGGGATTTACGTGAAAAGTGAATTATGTATATTTGCACTCTGTTTATCACCATTGCCCTGAAATTGATATCATAAACTGCTGTCAACATTGTTCTGTCACCTTGTGCCTTTTGTGATGAATGATGTGTTAATTCACAAAAAGGAATAGGCCTTTTTCCATCTAACTCTGGGATTGGGTTTCTTTTGACCATAGCTCTTATATTCTCAATGATTCATAATCCTTTCTGTCTGAATTTCTTTGCAATTCTTTCTTTCCCTGTTTTTCCTCTTTGTCTCATTTTAATTGTTTTGCTATGTGCAACATTGCCAAATGTGCTCCTCCGCACTCAAGCAGGAGCAGAGGTGCTCTACGACCGACATGTCACTCACATTCACCGGAAAGACACTGGCTGGGAAGTGTGTCGCAAGGAGGGAATGCCAGAGCGGTTTGACATTGTGGTTTTAACCATGCCAGTACCCCAGATACTTCAGCTGCAAGGAGATGTGGGATCTTGTGAGTACATTACCACATTGCCGCAAACACATATACTGTACACACACATGTTGGCCTTAAAATGCAATGTGACTTTTGGTTTTGCAGTCAGCCTTTGTTTCAAGTATTCCCATGAAGTCACACTTTGTTATTTTATATAATAAAATATAGTAGATTTAACAGTCCTAATAAAGAAATATTCCCTTAACTGCAATGGACAGATGTATTTTTAGTTACAGAAACTAAATGACAGCAAATAAATTCATACTCAAAGCTGTTCTGGTTTACTAAACAGGGCAAATTAGCTTGAAGCCCTGTTCACTCCTAGAATGATAATTATAAAGATAAATATATTATTGTCCACAACAGCGAACAATATTGTTTGTTTATTGTATGCACATGCTCATCTGCCATTTAAAATATTAAGCTCCAGATAGCAGGATGGATTCTGATTTGCTGTCAATGTTTGTATCATTCATCAGCTGGAAAGTTGTTTCCAGTGTGATTCCAGCGATATTGTTTCTTTGTGCCTTTATCGTTATAGTTGAGGTGTGAACTTTGCTACTCTTTAATACTGAGAATAATTTTAAAAACTTTTATACTTTTTAAAATTATATAAATAATTTTTTATATCTTTTGGTGCTTGGAGTGAACGGAGAGCACATTTCTGTAGAAGCTGTTTTTGTTTCTGTTTTTTTTTTTTTATAGTGTTTTATTTTCAGCAAATTGCATGTGGTCAAACCCAATACCAAATTTGTGCACAGTTGTTTACAGGTGAGCTAAACAATTTCCTACATTCAATAATCTCAGATCTGCTTTTAAATGCCCGCATTGACCTCTCCTTTACATCCATTTGGACTCTTCTTGGGCCGGTGGGCTTCAGAGACCCCATGTCATCATCTTAAACTGTTTTCCAGCTGCCTCACGGCTGCAGGTTAGCATCAAGGTCCAAATTGGTATTCTCAGTATGACGTGTTTGAAATGGTAAAACATAAGTCCTTAGGTAGAAATATGGAAATGGAAGAGTCAGGTCTGGGCCTTCTGGGTTTTAAAGCTTCTGAGAAACTGTGAATAATGCAGGGTGTGAGGAAAAAGTCACAGGCTCAGAAAAAGAGCTGCATCGCAAATTAAGGGATGAATGAAAAATGGAATGAGACAGCTGAAAATGGTGGAGGAGCCGCTAGTGAAAAAACAGCACTCTAAATGGTTGTGGTGTCACGCACAGAGCAGCAGAAGTAGGGCAGAGGCGGATGGGTCTCTACACCGTTGATACGCTATGAAACAGCTGCGCTGGAGCAGCTGAAAAATTAATCTGAAGTGGTCTGGATGGAGATGGAGGCCATGTGATTAATGTCACAGTGCAGTTGCACAGGACTCCACATAAATGAATGAAAGAAGAGGGTCGAAACTATAAGAGGTCTGTAAGATGTGAAAAAATGTAAAATCAAAAAATGAACCCACAAATTGTTGCCCAGTTTTCTTCTTAAATACCCATTGGGAGTTTTTTTTTTTTCATTGAGATTATTGTTTGGCAGGCTAAAGTCAATGTAGGCTCTCATTTAACTGCTTCTTCTGTCAAATCATAGTTATTTTAAAGCCACTTCAACAAGACATGACTTTTTGGATTCTTTTAAGTGTTATTCAGTTTTGTGTCTTGACTGGTTTTACTGTGAGAAAACCCATGTGTTCAGAAAAACACTGCTCCTGGGAGACATATTACAGCCATTTCTTGAAATTCCTTAAACCCTTCTGATCTTTCATTTGTAGTGGGCTGTGTTTTTCATTTGTGACTTTTTTTCTTTTCTGCAAACATCTATGTTTGCCTAGAACATATCATATTCGGTTGGAGGTTTTGTAACCTTTTGTTACCTAGCGGAATCTATATTCTTTGTTTTTGTAATTTTAAGTAAATGAGTCATCTAGCAGAAGTGTACTTTATATATTTGGCTTCTTCATAATTTTAATTAAAGTGCCTTTGGGACTGATTTATTCCAGAGCTGATTGTCCAGAGCAGATTGCTTACATTTGTGTAATTTTTAAAAATACAGCATAGCCCATGTCACATATACAATTATTCCATATTTTGGGGCAAGTAAGATTATATTTATTTATTTATTTAAAAAAGTCCATTATCATGGTTTACACAAAAATATAAAGTAGCACAACATGAATAAATTACCATTTAAAATGTATATGTAAACTAGAACAGTATATATTTCACAATATTGCTGTATTACTGCATTTTTCATTTTTCAAAAACATTTTTTAAAACCCCCCAAACCCTTAAGCTATAGTAAAAGGTCTAGAAAGGTTGAGCTTTATATTTTTAGAAATTATGGTACCAACCAACACATAGATAGAGCGTGTTAATTTTTTCTTCATTGTCCTGTTTGCCATGATGTCACTGTGGTAGTGTTTCTATTTGTAGTGGCGTCGGTTGGACAGTTGGGGGCAGCAGGCAGGTATGAGCCCACTGGCACTTGCAGAGATGCAATCTGGAAATAATTTCACAGATTGGAGCTGCATGCTCAAAAAGAAAAAAAAAAAAGATGCCTCACACTTTAAGCTTCATCTCAGCATGATTCCACAGAAGTGTCTATTGACCTCAATTTTAGGTCTAATGTGTGTGAAAATAACGATGAAAGCAAATCATTTGAATTGTTTTAAAGCTGTTTTTACAGGTTAAAAAAATGAAATAAGCAACTCTAACACTAAATTAAGAGAATATGTTTTGCTTCTACTTTTTATGCTTTCATTCAAAACCAACATGTGTACATCCTTGATCTCAGATAGAACAAGAACAGCCTCAGAAAAAGAATCTGTAGATAATAATAATAAAAAAGCAACAACAATGATTATATTTTACATCGAGACTTGCAAAGATATTTATTGTAAGTTGTATTTTTGATTAAGTAGGAAATTCTTCAATGCAGCAGCGTAGTGCTTCATAATCATCATAATGATTAATATTCCACATGAAGTTTGTGTATTCTTGGCTTGTGTATTATAGAAAAAATGGAAATATGACACTTTATTTATTCATTTACTTTGCATACACTTTCACAGGATTTTCAGTGGCTGTTCTTGAACAGTTCTTTATATGGCTGTGGTTATACAGTATTAGCAGAATAGCCATAGAAACTGATGAAATCCAGAACAGCTATATTTCTTTTAACCTGAATGCATTTTATAATCTCGTTCTATGGACTTTGGTTTTCCCAGTGGCTTTCCATGTGAAGGGGAAATGAGGAGGAAATGTGACCGTGTATCATTTGCAAAAGATGAATGAACTCTATGCGTGCTTCTGGGATGTGGCGTGCCTGATGTGGATCGGAGCCCTCCCTGGACTTGACTCTGATTTGTTTCCTCTAATATATTACTGAACATTTTGGGTTAGCGGTTTGACTGGGGTTATGGAACATACATTTGGACCAGAGGTGCTTTTCCAACTCTGATGCATTCGGTTGCAGCCGACCTCCTGACAGTTTCTGCTCGCTTCTTGGCCAGAAATTTCCCTCCTTAATGTTTGGATGTTTTTCATCACATTCTGCAACACTTTCTTCCTTAATTCTTTCATTGTAGCTGTCTGCTGTCACTGACATGCTCCACCAGCTGCCAGAAATTAACATGAGAGAGTGGAATGCAGCTTTTGCAAGCGCTGGCACAGTCCCTTTGAATTGGAGTGACATAACACGTTTGAGTGCTCTCAGACCTCTGATTTCCTCCATAGTAACTCCACAACCATTTCAGGGATGTGTTCTAGCTTAGGAAACACGCCACACACATACTGTACACACACACACACACCTTAATCCTGCACGTGTACTTAAACAAACTAGGGAGTGTGCATTTTTTAACATAAAACACTGGGTCTGGCACTTCCTGCACATCAGAGGATGTAATCTATGACAGGTGGTTGGGCCTGTTCTCCAGCAACGCAGTAAGGCTGAATAAGTACATTTCAAAATTAGAATCTGATCAGCATTCACTTCCACTTTGGCAGGCTTGCTTAAGTCTATGCAGAACCATTTCTGCTTTTGTGGTTAAAGACAGAGAAGACTCAAAAGAGGAAGTTGACCCAATGCCTACAAAAACGGTTTAGATTTTCTGCTCTTTCTCCAGTGTTAAATGCTGAGTAAATGCTTCCCTAACCATAGTATTGTTCATTATATACAGCACTAGCACTGTTTTCACATCTTTTCTGTTTTCAGAATTGAAATAAGAAAAGTTTCTTGAGCACCATAAGTGGCACAGGTAGATTTGTAACAATAGCCAACAATACATTGTATGGGTCAAAATTATTGATTTTTGTTATATGCCAAAAATCATTGGGATATTAAAATGCTCCATGAATATATTTAGAAAATTTCCCACCCTAGATACAATAAGAACTTAAGATGCATTGCTTCATTTGAACAATTTAAAGGTAAATTCTAAATATTTACTAGTTTTTATAGCACCCTCAGATTCCAGATTTCTAAATAGTATCTTGGCCAAATATTGTAGTATCATAACAAACTGTATGACAATGGAAAACCTAGTTATTCAACTTATTTGTAAATCTCAATTTTTTTTTTTTTTAAATGTACCCTTATGGCTGATTTTGGGAGTAATGGCTCCTAATAATTTCCCATCAAAGTTTAAAAAATGTAATTTTAAAACATACTATAGTAGAATATAATCATTTTAAATTGTACAGTTATACTAGACTGTTTCACAATATTACTGTTTTTATTGTATTTTTCTTCAAATAAATTGTTTTGCATACAGTACGACACTTTTTTCAAAAACATTATCATATTTTACAGACACTTTTGAATTTTAATAGAGTACTCTTCTATCTGCTCGTTCTCTTCTGTGAAAGTGGGCATATTTCTTTTTAGACAGTTTTTAAAAATTGATTGATTGATCAGTTGATTAAGTATTGTCTTCATGATTCCAAGCAGTTTTACAGTCACACTCCGTCCAAAGTTTACGTTCCCCTTTCAAGTGCTGACTGACCACTTTTAACCTCTTTATATCATATTAAAGCTGTAAATCATAACTCTTGATTCACTCAACTGCAATTTATGGGCAACTTCTAAATGCATTTATGCAAACTGCATCTTGATATTTAAGGATGACAAAGGCTATATTGATGTCTGCATATAGAAGTCACTGACTCAATTTGCCCGTTCTGTTACTCTCAATGAGTGATGGTGTGCCCACACCCTTTCCTATTGTGTGCTTTTACTTCCTGTCCGGCCCGTGCGCAGGTCTGTCAGGGCACACTGAACTTAGCAAGCCTTTGTGCCTATAAGTGATTACGTCATTGTGCTGAAATAGGGCATTTTTGCAGCTAACCTCCATGTGGCCGGCAGTTACTCGTGCAGATCTTTTCCACGGCCCAGATCCCCTGACAGCCTTGAAACTCTGCTGATGTTGAGAAACATGATTCTTCATTTCTAATGAAATTAAAGCTCTATTTTTGGCGGTCTCTCTCTCTCTCATGTGGTAATCAGTCTCCCTGGCTGCATTATTTGATTTGGGGTCTGGCTGTGCAAGATAGGTAGCGTGCTGGTTATTTTCCTTTTTTCCAGTTGCCTTTAAAGAGCAGTTGTTAATCAGCAGATATCATAAACAGGATGACAGGATGCGTCGTTAAACCTAAAACTATGCTTCTTTTGTTCCCCGCCACCATACATAAATGCCAAAATTTTCTTTTGGCTAGCAATTACCTTGAGCTCCTCCCGTGCTCAGAATACAATAAATGTGTCAAGTTACATCATCCTCCTCTTGGTTAGAGATTCTCTTTTTGTCTCTCATCGAGTGGCTGTCTGGGTCTGCTGCTTTCAAGTCTGGAGTGATGTAATCCCTTGTTCTGACTCCTGACAGAAAGGCACGCTTATTTCCCCTGCACTGCCTGGGCGTTGTGCGCTAAATGGATACTTAGTCCTCCTCTCTCCACAGCTTTCTCAAAGGCACTCAGGAGACCAAACAATAGAGGGATAGCATTTTTTTTTCTTCTTCTCATCACTCTCTCTCTCTCTCTCCCTCTCTTTATAATTGGGTCGCTTAACCCCGTCAAAGTAGCGTTTGGTTTGTTGTTGACAGTTGGTGTGGTACCTTTGTTCTGTGAGTCACCTTTTGACGCGACAATCAATCAATCACTTTTATTTATATAGAGCTTTTAAAAATACAGTTTGTAGCAAAGCACTGAACATTATCAAATAGGAGAACAGAGTGATGGTAAAGTATAATGATGAAATTAGATTTATCAAATGCAGACGGTCTTTGTAATTAACACGACGATAATCACTAGAAATTTTTAATTTTGAATGAAAATAATGGTGGGTAGTGCTAAGAAAAATGTGTTTTACCATTGTTGAATAAGCAGTTAAATTAGCTTAATATGTCAGAATAGGAATGGAAAATAAAAAAAGAAATCATTTATCATAAAAAAAAAATGGGCAATGCTTAAGTAAATGACATCAATTGACATTCAAAACAGTTGATTTTAATTCATATTCAAAAGTGATTGTCAAGCAGTGCGCAATTGTGTGCAATAAATACTGCATGTATAAATATGAAATATAATTGAAAATGTATATTTCAACTGATCTTTCTTGTCTACTTTTAACTTTATCTTAGTCGACATCATGCATCAAAAATGCTTGTCTTGAAGTTCAGTCATAAGTTTTTTTTTTTTAATTATTATTTAAAAAAAGGCAAATGTATAAGAAAAGCAGTTTGCCAATGCAAACCATTTTTTAATTGTAATTAACATTGTAAACATAATGTTTAATGAATGTCTTTGTATTTGTACATTCTAGTTTAAGTTTTTTCATACAGGTTTGGTATGGGATTTGCATACGAGTTAGAAGCGAGTTAGCATTTTTAAGTAAACTATTCTCTTAATTAAATCATTTTAAAGATTAGATGAAACAGAAGTAGTGATTATCTTTTCTTTGTTTTGATGTATATTCCAGTGAAGCTTCTCAAACAAGAAAAAATGTAGGGCGGGATTTAATTTGGTTCATCGGAAATTGATTGGATCTTTTCATCATTGTCATTTGCTTTTGCTGTGATCTCAAGTGGGTGGCAGGTTGTCAGAGACACACATCATAAGAGAAGATAATAGATGTCGTTGCGAGAGACAGAGGAAGTAATTTTGATAAAAGATTACAAGAGTGCATGATAAAACATTAATAATGTGCACAGATAAATCATGCATAATAAACTAAGTATAAATAAATAAATTGCAGTAACACATAAGAAAATAAGAATTGTCCATTTTTATTTCATGGAGATTCATGAATACATTTTTTTGTCAAAGATTAATTAATGATTTATTTTCTATTTTAATCAATTAATAAACAGATTTTTTGTTTCAAGTGAAACTCCAACTCTATATAACAGAATTTGTTTAAGGATGTTAACCATAACATACATACATAACATGTTTCTGTTTTTTGCATGCATTTCAATGTGTCTTTAAACAAACCTCATTCAGGAAACTCTGCATAAAAAGAGGAAGATGTAAGGTGCACAAAGCTAAAATTAGAGTCACACCCAGAAAAGAAGATACCATAGTCAAGCATGTGAGAAACTGAGCCCAAACCTCAGAGTTGCGAGTGTAAAATCCTCTGCTGCCTGAAGAGGCTCACTCTGACTTCAGAGGCTTGAGATAATCTCACCCCTGGTGTGCCAAGAGCAAATGCCATTTTTGGGTAGTGCCATGATCTGTATTTGGATTAGAACAGAAAATGAATGAGCAGTGAATTGCTCTCTAAATTAAGAGGAATTTGTGATGCAGAGAAAGAGCTTCTTTTGACAAGGCCGGGAAAGGCTCTGGCTAAGTCGTGCTCCTAATAGCAGTTCCCTTGCCAAGCCATCTTAAATCTGAAATGATCTTTTATGAGTAATGGCTGCTCTTGCACATTTGCATGTCAGTTCTCTGCTTCGTCTGTTTCATCATGCACTCCCGATTTAACTTCAACTATACTGCACAAAAAAAGAAATGTGAGATACTAAAGTGTTATTTTTTTCCGTTTCAATACAGGAAGAATGTGTGTTTTACAATGATTAGTCATACATTTGAGGAAGCTCGTAGTAACACATTCTTATAAAGTTAGTACACTTCCTAGTTAGTCTTAAACCCATCTTAAAATGTACTTGCTGGCCAATCCTGCCTTAGCGACTGTTGTCAAGTGCTTTTTTGTCAAACAGCCTATTGTTGTTTAAAAAAAAATGCTTGATTTAAGCATCCCAAATTCATTGGTAAAATATGCCACTCCTCAATTTGTTTTAATTACATTTAACTCATGGTGGTAAAATGTAAACTACTTTTACTCCTTTTTATGCAAATTATGATTACAGAGTAGCCTATTCATTTAATATGACCTCAAAACAATCAACATATAGTGCATGATTTGTAAATTAATACATTTTGATGTTTGTATCACATAACCAAGTCCAAATGTGTTTGTGCTTTTTGATACCGCAATTTGGATATGAATCTGATATGAGTCTTACCATGGGTACGGAAAGTATTCAGACCCCCTTAAATTTTTCACTCTTTGTAATATTGCATATTGCCATTTGCTAAAACCATTAAATTTTCCCTTATTAATGTATATCCAGCACCTCATATTGACAGGAAAACAGATTTTTTTTGCAGATTTATTAAAAAAGAAAAACTGAAATATTCCATGGTCTTAAGTATTCAGACCCTGTTCTGTGACACAAATATATTTGACTCGGGTGCTGTCCATTTCTTCTGATCATGCTTGAGATGGTTCTACACCTTCATTTGAGTCCAGGTGTGTTTGGTTATACTGATTAGACTTGATTAGGAAAGCCACACACTTAGGGGGTGTTTCTCAATGTCAAGGAAGGATCCTCGAAAGCCAGAATTTCGAGGATGCTACGTCATCGACATCCTATCTTGCTCAAAAATTCTTAATGTCGGACATTAGCGGAGTCGGAGCACCAATGGGGCAATATACTTTCACATGTACATATATTTACAAATTACTTTAAACACATTTTTGTATTAAAAACGTACAGATTATTACCGTATTGATATTATAAATTCTAGAAATTATGTTTTTGATAGCTAACTGAACCGGACCTATCATTTCACATTTATTAGCCGTCACCGGCATTTCTTTAGTAATGTTTGCACTTCCATTTTTCAGCGCCGAAAGCGGATCGTTTCACTGACGTAATGACGCAATAACGTGCACTTGCTAGCCTGTTCCATTTACTTGTTCTCCGAATGCTTAAGAGGAGCCTCACCTCTGAAGGAAGTGACTTGGAAGGACCAGTCCTGCCAACGACCTATCCTTGACATTGAGAAACACCCTGAGTGTTTCTGATTCACTTAAAAAGGAACAGATTCAAAAGATCCATTTCTAAATAAGAACCTGTTCAAAAGAATCATTTGTCCAGTATTCAGTTTTAATATAGATCACTAAAAAGAATTGGCTGAATTGAGTCATTTGTTTGTGAATCTGACTACAGTTTTCATACTGCATGTTTTTGGTTCACTAAAAAGAACCAGTTCAAAAGACTCATTCATCCAGGATTCAGTTTTAATTTAGATTAAGTATAAATTCTTTACTAATTGGGCCACACTACCAACGTTCAAGCTTCTACAAAGGTTCGCAAGATTCACTTGATCTTGTAATGGACTACATTGGTTGTGCTGCAAGCTGTTTTTAATCCACCAAAAAAAAACACTTGTCCAGTAAGTTGACTAATTAATTTTAACTCATTATTGTTATACAAGTTATACAAAAAACTTCAGCTGAAGTGTAGCACTCCCATTAATTACACCACTATGCATTCAAACAGCCACTAATGCCAGCCTCCACTGAAACTGAGGTGTGTGCTTCTATTGGGCTTTTCCAGTTCCTTGTTAGTTCTGTACCTTGCTGCTGTTGGCTCGGTGTTCATCCTGGCAGCCATTCCGAGTTGCTTCATCTGCAAGGGGATTGTCAATGACATCTACGGAGATGCTACAGGATGTCCACACAGGCTGCGTAGAGAAAGATGGAAAAGGGCGAGTGAATAACTGACTGAATCGTTGTTTTTTAATTTAAACTGGTGTAACAAACACAGCATTTGTGTGTGTGTGTGGAGGGCCATACCTTGCTGTGTGAGAGCGGTTCGGCGACGGCGCAGTGTGTGAGATCTGGAGTGTGTGTGTTTGAGGACAGACTCAGGCTGAGCTGGGAACAGCCACACTGAGAGCCCATCTTCCGTCTCGAGATCAGATACGTCTTTAAACCTACAAAACAAAACACAAATATATTTTTCCATCTACATATTTCCCAGCAGGCTTTACACCGAACGTGTTGTAAGCGTTCTGCGCGCCACGCAGCCAAAAATAACGATTTTAGAGCGCTATGATCCTGTAATTAGATTGATAGGACAGCTGTTTTGGTGGTTGCATAGCAACATTAAAAAGGGGCACACTTTTTTTCACCCCAAAAAAGGCAAAGACACATTTTCAGAAGCTTTTCTAAAAATCTACAGCTAATTGTTTACATATATACATTGAATATTAGTTTTTTACTGTGGAAAAACAATAGCTGAGGCAAGAAATGAAGCATTTATGTCATTTCTGATTAATCTTCCAGACGGAAAAAAATCTAAACAAGTTTTTTTTTGTTGTTCAACTAAAAAAAAAATGAACAGGCAGAATGTGTTTGTTAAAAAATGTTTTTGTTGGATTTATTATACGTTATTGTTCGAACGGTTGGGAATAGAAAAAAAAAAAAAACTTAAAAAAGAAAAAAATGATTTAAAAAGAGTCACTTTTGATAAGTGCGATGCGTAGAAGTCAGTTTCTGTAGGCCACAGACATTTAAGTACTTTTTGGTCAATGTAAGTACTTTTTCTAAACATGCCTTTAAAAGCATTACTGTGTGTCTTGATACAAAACATTTCTCACAATTGCGAGTATTGCAGGCAATACTGAGGAAAAAAAACGCGAGATGTAAACTCAATTTTCTTTATTCAGTGGCTTCCACGGTAATATATACTTGCTAAATTCAAACCTGGTTTATTTTTTTAAATATAACATTTAAATCTGAACCATCAGGACAAATAAGAAATCTCCCACTGATCTGCATAGCTTGAACGTTCAGGTAAGGTCTCTAAAATGATCTCAAAATATGTAACTAGTGCCCTGCAATTGTTCGGCATAGCGCATGCATGCAGCTTTAAGCAGCGCGATTAATGATTTATAACTGTAAAACGAACTGTAATTTGATAATGTGGTTTCCTGTGAGGGCAAACAAGGTCTGATCCAGCTCTGATACAACACAGACACACAGCAAGCGCTTGAAAGCACCTGAGCAGGTTTGTTTCAGCACTGATGTTTACATTAAACAACACTAAGCACGAGGATGAGCACTTCTGTTGTACCAACACACACACACTTTTGAGTGTCCGGTGGAGAGGCTCTGTTGTACCAATAGAGGCAAAAACAAACAGAAAGCGATTACAGCAGGCCGGTATCAGCCTGTTCAAACACACGGCTCACGAGCTCACCGTGTTACGCTCGTATATAATCTCCCAAAACACACACAGGCTGAGTGCCGGCGCTAACACCCCCCGCGGGGAAAATGCTTGTGCATATTTGTACATAAACTACACAGCCTGCGGGAACACTTTCTCAAAGGCTCCGGCGAGTTGCTCCGAGCAGCTTCTGTGAGACATGACAGATGCGTCCGAGAATAAACAGAGCCGTACTCTCGGCCGTAATTCACCTGAGCTGAGAGCGCAGGCTAACAAACCTCAGAAAGATCAGCTCTGCTGTTTCTCTCTCTCTCACACACACACACACAATTGTGCGATAGTCTACACAGTTATTTGATATGTTAAAAAAAGGAACTCAAATATACATATTTCAAATATTAACAACATTATTATTATTTATTATTATTACTATAATTTTTATTATTGAGCAGACGAAAAGGAAGAAAAGACAAACATTTACAAAATATACTATGTTTTATATTATTGTTATTACTACTAATACCACTAATAATAATAATAATAATATCTAAAAAATATAGAATATAATAAACAATATATTCTATATAATCACTGTTATAATACTAAATAAATTAACATTTAATACATATGCTTGTTTGTTTTTTATATTACATTACAATTATATATCACTTTGTTATTAATACAATATTATTATTATTATTATTATTATAACACTAACATTCACAACAATGTAAAACAAGTATGTCTATTAATTATTTTATTATAAATAGTACTAAAAGAAAAAAAAACAATTGTTTAGTAGAAGTAGTAATAATTAATTTAGTTAAAATAGTAAATTAATTTATTATACAAAAATGTACATAATTTTATTTAAAAAAAAGTAAAAGGAAAAAAAATATCATTATTATACAAAAATAAAAACATTTCTATTAATGCTTTTATTTTTATATTATATAATATTACTCCTAATATTACTGTAATGATAATGATCACAACTATTATTCGTTAAAAAACAAACAAATAAAAAAAAAGTGTTAGAAAAAAGAAAAACTACATCCTAATGTAATTACACTTCACTAGATGCTAATCTTTGATGTGCAAAGTCTTACAGTATATGAACAAAGGAGTTTGTTGCGACTTCAGGATGTGGCGCTTTTTCCCTCTCGAAATGATGTACTTTCCCATCAACAGCACATACTTTCAGTGCAGAGCGTGAGCATGCAAACTGATATTCAGCCACTGTTTCATGCTCAGCCACAAACACGGGGCCACTTCCGAGCGAGCTCGGAGCCAAAGTACATACAGATCCGAACACACAAATTTGACAGTCGTCCAAACACAGTGGGGCCAAATCAATGAGCCATTCACAAGCATCGAGTCCCTTTGTGCCTTGAGACGCAGATTAACAAAGACCTGAGCCACAGAGCTAATGAGCTTCTGGGTCAGAACCTGTCTGAGCTGGACGGCCATGTGGACCCGCTCCTCCCAAGAGATCGGGACTCAAGGAAGTCATAAATAGTCCTTTGACCTCTCAAACATGGGAACTGAAAGCAAGCTGGAATCAGGGGATATTCTTGCAGTACACACAACCCTGGAGGCACTGCCGTCTTCCAGGGAACTGCTGCAAAGTAATTCGACATAGCTGGGAATTCCAGCCTGGGATTTAACCGTGAGGATCCTCGGACTAGAGTTTCCATTCAAGTGTATTAGCATACATAACCGCAAAGAACCCGATGCTTGCAAACATTTGAGAAGGTGCCTAATTGATCCTAAGGTCGTTGCATATAGAAATCTAGATACAGTAGCAAAATGCAGTACATTGAAATCTGAAGGTCAGTGAGAGGGACCTAGTAACTTCATTTTTTTTGGTACACGAAACACTGACTAACACGAGTGGAATTCAAAGGGAAAAGCAAGCAGAACTAAAGGCAGGTGCTTTGCTCTGATGACATTTCCTCTCTTAGTATCTATTGATTTGGCATTAACAATAGAAACCATTTTGAGTTCAGTTGGGAACCTCGTGAAGTAGCGTCACAAGTATTCTCAGACCACATACTAAGCAATGTTCGTGTGTTATACCAAGCATAACTTTAAAGGGATTATACAATGCCAATTTTCCACAAGCTGATATGATTCTGTCTGTATTCTGTAATAAAGTTTGTTTCAAATTTCTCATAGATAGTGTAAAAACACCTATTTTAGCTCTTTTCAAAACAATCTGTTCTGTGTACTTCCCCTTTAAATCTTCACAAGCTCTGCTGACCCCGCCCCTCTTTTCCGAGACGCTCTCAGAGGATGCTTATTTAGCCGTAATCATAGTAAAACTTGCTAATTAGCACATTATTAGACATTATACTCACTGCTTCTGTAGGTGAGGCTGGATCATGAATGATTCGCGCAAACAAACGCATTTCGGTAGATCATGGGCTCCTTTCCTTCAGAACCAAACTTAACGTTAATCTTCCGTGTCTTCAGCCACTCAGTTGTCGGGAGTAAATGACTACTACTGGCTTTGTTCATCATTACATTCAAAATGAGATGTTTGTTCCTTAGTAGTTGTGTAACGCAGCACGCGACAACCAAAGAAAATTCTGTCATTAATTACTCGCCCTCATGTCGTTCCAAACCTGTAAGATCTCCGTTCATCTTCCGAACAAAATTATAGATATCTTCTATGAATTCCGAGAGCTGTCTGAACCTGCCATAACGTGATCGTAACCCAACAACATCAATGGTTTGTCCGTATTTTTACAAAGCTACGAGAATATTGCGAAGAAAACAAAAAATTAAGATTTTATTTAACAATGTCTAAACAATGTACGCTGCTCTGTGTCAGCCGGATACGTTGTTTACACTTTAATGTGAACGTAAAAAAGACTTCGGCCTACATACATTGCATATGTTGTTTATATACATGGGGACACTAATTGTTTAATGTTTGAAGTTATGTTGAAAAAGTGTACTTGTAGCTACGTAAAATTAATGTTTGAACCACTGATGTCACGTGAATTATTTTACCGGTCTCCTTGCTATGTTTCAATCGTGCTAATTCCATTGCTCTCTCTGACAGAGTTCTCGTATTTCATCAAAACTTTCTTAAGTTGTGTTCTGAAGATGAACAAAGGTCTTCCAGGTTTGAAACGACATGAGGGCGAGTAATTATTGACAGAATTTCCAGTTTTGTGGGAACGGTCTCTTTAATAGAAAAGATCTGAAAAAACAGGTCAGTGTTCAATTACAGCTCGTTTATCTGTAGGTGGTCATTGATCAGAGGAGCGAGTGAGTGACCTCCTGATGGTCTTTACCGATCGCCAATAAGGAGTCAAGAATCCACACAGCACTAACTTCAGCTTGGGAGAAAATGATCAAGCACATAAAACGTAACATAAAAATTACCTACGCTCGTACGTTGAGGTTAACCAATCATAGCAGAGGTCACTTGTACCAACGACGTCCTACAGGTACAGTTGCCAAAACAAGGAGATTTAGAATACCTGGAGGAAGCCAACTGAAATCCTTCTTATTCATCTCAAACGGCAGTTGCTCGGCTGGTCTATTGTGCACTGGCTGATTGGACCACTTTAACAGTCCTAAACACTTCACCAGAAACTACTCTGCTTTTCACACAAGAGATGATTCTCCAAAAGTCGACGGTTCCATCACCAAACGCAGTTGGCTAGCTAGACTGATTTGCATACAAATGGAGCTGATAAATTCGATGTAGACATGTTCAGATTGACTGAGCGACCACAAAGCTGCCATCTTAACCACAATTGAAGCAGAAGTGAATAGCTTAGCTTGTAGCTTGCAGGCAGATGTTGCCTCTACATACACAAGAAGCTGATAACAACGGTTGCAAACTCGGCAACAATCTCTAAAAATCACAAAGCAAGATGCAGAGAGCGGTCAAGGACTTGTTGAGGCAGCGAAGCCTTGTCTAGTGAAGTCATGACCCTAACGTCCAGTTGGGACTTTTGTTGTTTCCCCAAGTAAAAGGTGAAGAAGGAACAACCTGGGGTTCGTAAGAATAAACTTAAAGGCTAGTCAGTTAATCTGTTAAAGACAGGTGCTTCTTTGTGGATTAAGCTAATCTGAAATGACAACTTTAAATCTGCTCAACCACCAAGTGTCAAGTACGGCTGCACAACATTGAAAAATACTCATGTTGTGATATATTGCCACGATATACCCTTGGTTTACTACATTTGGGAGCAAATCCCTCGTTTAATCTCCATGAGTTCATCCCAGTGACCCCTAACCTCCTGTTTCTGGAGACCTCACTGCACTAAAAATTGACTCCGCACTTCCAAAATGTGTAGTTTTTAAATCTCTATTAATAAGCTGATGGTTTGAGTCACATGCTTTTATTAAAGAGGCATCCTAAATGTGTACTTGTGTACTCACCCCAAGGTACAGAGTTGCAAGCTACCGACTTGCCTAATAAGAGTTCAAAATCAGACGTGCATATCTGAATTATGTGTTCAGTTGAACAAACCGTGACCAACCAACAATATAAGGGGAGCTTCAACGAAAAAGTGTAGAATACAACACCTTTTAACTCTCACAGTATCTTAATACATCAGTTTGAATTTTCCTGCAAGTGCACTTACCTTCCCCCTAAGCTGCTATCAATCACTGTTCAACGGTCACGCTCTATTCGGTTTAGTGTGCTTTTCCACAGAAGACCAAAGATAAGTCTTGTCTTGTCATGGCAGGATGCCCACGGCAGGTCAGGTAAAAGAGATTGAGAGACTGCCTCTTCACATGGGCTGACTGCGACATTCCTCATGAGCATCCAAAGTCTCCAGAGTCAATCCCTTCGTTTTATCCCATTCATTGCAGAAGTGAAAGAAGAACGAACAGGAGACTCACTAGTTCAAAGCAATATAATTCTCTATTTTATTAAAACCAGTCCAGTTTCTATGATATTCTAGTGCCTAGATGCGGCTCCAGTACGTACTTCAGTGCATACAGGAATTCCTGTAAATGTAATATTTAAGGGTTTGGGGTTTATCCCAATCCGTACTAATTAATTACGAGCAATAATCATAGCACCCTTCGAAAACGTTACAGATAATCCTGTAATCAATTTTACCGCAATTTTACTTCTGAGCATCTTAACAGTGAGGTCTGTACTTTTCAACGACTACAGCGAGCTTGCCCTGCATTCACTTCCTGTCACATGACCTTTGACCCAAGCAACTGTGGTCTTTGCCCTGCTGGGTCACATGCCCCTACTGAACTCCAAAAAAGAGACGACCTTACGCATCTAGAGTGCCTGGGTTTATCTTCTGGCTTTAGGCACAGTGGAAATTTAACAAGCTAATAGCAACGACGACCTGTCCCTTAATCTCTCTGTGTCTCTTCCTCTGAAAGACGGTAGTAACTTACTCCCACTCTCTCTCTTCCTCTCCTGGCTAACCACAGTGTTTCCACTCGTTCTGCCAACCTCCGTAGTGCAGACAAAAACAGAGGGAAGGGGAGTACAGAGGAACAAAAAAATGGCAAAGAGCTGATAAAGTGATCAAATCGAAAAGACTAGGTCAGTGTGTGAAGCATTTAAAGACGTTCTGTTGGGGGTGTAATCGGTGGGGGTTCGTCTCGCGAAACCAGATAACGTCACGTTCTGAGCTGAAATGGAAAGATGCTCGTTGGCTCTGGGCCAGATGTTTTCACGCCGTTTCCTGTTTGCTCATCTTTGGCTTTCTCTTTATGAATGTGCCTCAGATTTTTCCACTCTTCCACTTTCTGACTTCCTGTCTCCGGCTCTCTTTCCGCATGTGTGTCTTCTGTGAACTGTGTCCTTTGCTGTTCTGCTGATAATTCTGTTTCCATTTCTCGCAGATGGGCGGGGACCGACGAGACAAGTCGAAGAGGGCAGAGAGAAATGGAGAGTGTGTGTCCAGTCAGTTTTCTTATGACACCATATTAGGACACGGTGATGAGCCGGAGGATACCGCTCAAATCCCACCCTCCCCACTCGCTAACTTGCTCAATTCAATTTAAAGCTTTATTGGAACGACAAATTTGTTTAGCATTGCCAAAGCAATGACATTTAAAAAAAAAAAAAACAACAGGATAAGCTATGAAATATTAAAGTACGTACAGGCCACAATAATAAATGTGTTTTGCAAATGATCAGCGTACTAAATCTAGGACGGTTAATGTGATTAACTGTACTTACGGTTATAGTACATACACACACACACACACGTTGGGTTTACATGTTTTATGGGACATTCCATAGGCGTAATGGTTTTTATACTGTACAGACTGTATGTGTTATTGTCCTACACTGACTCTACACCTAAACCTACCCCTTACAGGAAACTGTGCATTTTTGGATTTTCAAAAAACTTAACTCTGTGTGATTTATAAGCTTGTTTCCTCGTGGGGACCTAACAAATGTCCCCATGAGGAAAGCCAAAATTTACTGGTATTCCCATCTTTGTGGGGACAATTAGTCCCCATAAGGTGATAAATACCAGGTGCACTTACACACACACACAGAGAGAGCGATGTTTACATTCTTTTTTACATAAAAGATGTAATAAACTTTTCAATTTTTAATAGCGCTGTAATGGAGCTAATTGATGTTTATTTTAATTTTTTTCAAACAATGCAAAATGGGCTTCTAAAAGTTATTTGAGACAAAAAGAGAAGCTGAGCAGCAGCAAAGACAAATACAAACAAATATAATGTATAATGACAACAAAACAAGACACTTTGTAATAAATCACTTTTATTTATGATAAGTTGAACTTTTTATCTCACTATAATGAAAAAACAAAAACAATCGGTAAACTTTAGCACAATTTAAAGTTAAGAAATCAAGGCCAACCTGAACCATTTTGCTATCATTTTCTATATTATTTCTGATTATTTCTAATTATTTTTATTTAGTTTTTCATTTTACAACAGACACGCCTGTAGCATTTTTTCACAGGACAATTTCCCGCGTTTACGGTCGCACTTATTTTGCAATGACGTAATTGCGTCGGTCTAGACTCCGCCCACTTTGAGTTACCCGCGTTCCGCAGCCAACGGGATGATCAGCTGCTGAATTACATGTGCGTCACGATGACTGACAGCCCAACGCACCAAACACACCAATCATTTAATATCATTCACAAGCGTAAGCCAATCAGCGGCGCAGAGACGGCTCGTTGGGAGCCAATCACGTCCCTCCGTTCATGCCGTCCGGTGTCAGAGGTCGCTTCCCCTGCCGGCTTTCATTCGCTCGTCTCTCTTTCTGAATCCAGCAGCGATGGCGGAGCAGCAGCAGTTCTACCTCTTACTGAGCAACCTGATGAGCCCTGACAACACCGTCAGGAAGCAATCCGAGGTACGGGAGTCGGGTCGGGCCCGCTTTGTGTGGATGTGTGTCGGGGGAATCTAACGTTATCTCGGTTCGCAGTTTTAGCGCGGGCCGCTCAGCCTCGCTCTGGCCCAGCACATGTGTGAAGCGCGCGATCTGCGGCTATGCAGCTCCAAAGCACTTCAGAGAGTCGATTCACAAACAAACTCCTCTGTTCTCTTAAATCATTACATATAATTGCTCGTCGTTTGGCTCTTTATGTTGCTTTACTTTTTGTGGTGTATGTAACGTAATTCAGTTTTTTTCTTTCTTTATTTAGAAATGACAACCAAATTATCTTTTTTCACTTCAGATTTACAAAGATTGAATTCGGTTCCACACACACTCATATCAGTCTTATTAACGTTACATGTGTCATACAGGTGTTGCATGCGTAATACAAAAAAGATGCGATTTCGAAATCGATCAAACACCCTCTATACTACTGAATCATTTAAAAGATTCGACTCAAACGAGCGGTTTGTTTGCGAATCGGACATCACTGCCGTGCGTTGCGTATCAACGTGGCCTAACCAGCATTACAAACATGTATATAACGTTTTTGTTTCCCGTCTCTGTTAAACCCTTGTTAAACCAAATTCATCGTCTAACGTCGCCTTTCCTGTTTTCCTTTCCTGTAACGTCATTATTCGATCAGCTGCGAATGTGACGCTGCGAACCGGGCGCGGGTGTCGCTCAGGTCGGCTCAGAAGGGTCGTTAAATCGGTAGTTCAGTCATGTAATGTTATAGGTTTTAAACGAGTCACATTTGCGTCTTATTTTCCGAGAACTGTCAGTCAGCGTTCGTCACTTTGGCCACACAAACAAAATCTCAATCAGTACTTTGCATACGTTTAACGTTACTTGATCTTTATCTCCCCTCAACAAGCAACACGATAATCAAACTGCATTTCTTAGAAGAATGATGAATATTTAAAAACACTTTATCGTCGCTATTGTGGCGGGTCTTGTATTTCACTCATTAAACCGTAACTTTACACCCATCTTCACGCCATGAGATGATCTTATCACAAAAGATGCTCATTCATACTGTCATGTCATGGAAACACTTTGGATTTGGGTCAGGGATGTGCTTTCTATCGGATGAACTTGTCGTTATATTAAATTAAGGTGTATAAACCCACTTTTGCATGGAAGGTCACCAGCGTCCCAGATTTCGCGGCAAATTCGAATTTTCCCCCCAAATTCGGGCTCCCTATTGGCACGTGTTCCGACTAGTCTTTTGTTAGGCGCTTCTTTATCTGTGGTGAGTTCAAACCTGAGCTCATGTGGATCAGGATGGTCTTATCGCTCATCTCTGCCATCGGTCAGCACTTTCCTTTAGCACAGACAATGCTTGACCAGCGGCATGCTAATGCTCAGCGGAAACTGACTCGCACACTCACGGTGTGACAAGGGCCAACTGGCCCCCAGAAATCAGCTGTGATGTCACTGTGTCTGACAGTGCTATGATATTATTGGTATCAAGTCTCCAAAAGCTTTGAGGTGTGCGATTGCCTTGTTTTGATGACACCGCTCATTCCAGACGTCCATTTGTCACTTGTAAACTGACTCCAAGAATCTGTTTGACTCATGCAAAATGAACATCTTAAGAGGCTTAGTAGGTCTCTTTCCTCCATCTGAATGAACTTATTTTGCTTTTAAAGCTGTAATCTTTTCTGTGCGAGAAACACTTGAGGTTTAGGTGTCCTTCAGGGTTTTGCATGTCCCGATTCCACAAGTAAGGCATTTAAAAAGTCTGAAATTAGTGCAGGGCATTATGGATGCTTTGCAAACAATGCCTTTCTCAGTGTTTTTGGTTTCCAATAAGAATAAGCATCCCCAAATTAAGATGCATTTGCTTGATTCACGCAAAATTCTCAGGAAAACAAGACCAATATTGGACTTGGAACCTAGTCCCAATCTCAAATTAATCTTTAAAGTTTAATATTTAAAAAACACATCGGAATCCGTTTTATTTAATTCAAAAAAGAGGAAAATCACATCAATGGAAAAAAATAAACAACAAAAGTGCCACTGTTTTCTGTCTTTGTCTAAACTTTTTGAAATGTTGAAATTTAATACAACATGAAATATAATACAATTTCCTCATGTTACTCCAAATCTGTATGAATTGTGAAGAATGTTTGTAACCAAAATGTTGCTGGTAGCCATTGACTTCCATAGTATGGAATTATAAAAAAATCCTACAGTAGTCAATGGTTTCCAACATTCTTCAAGAGGTTACTGGTGGTCTTCATTAGAGGAAAGGGACTCATACAGGTTTGCAGCATCACGAGGGTGGTTAAATGATGATGCTTTACATTTTTGGGTTAACTGTCCCTTTAAGAAGACAGTTGATTCTTAACATTTGGTACAAAATGTCTCTTTCAACCATCTGTATGTATGAACTGTGATTGCGCTCATTAACTTCTTCGCTTGTTGTTGTAGGAAGCGTATGACACCATTCCTGGTCAGACGAAGATCACATTTTTACTGCAGGCTATCCGTGATGCGTCTGCTGCCGAAGAGGTACGTGAGAGTCTGTTTACTGTCATCACAGCTGCAATATTTATTCCAGGCATCCATTTAGACTCTATGCTCTGTCTTTAAACAGTATAAATGGCAGAAAGTGCTTTGTTTGCACCGTCCATTACGCTTCATACCTGCTCTCTGAGTCAGATGGTGGTCAGAGATGTTGTTAGTAATGAAGCAACAGCATTGTACGGACCATGAGTGGGTGAGGTTAAATGGAGACTCTGGTGTTCTTCAGACTGGACCTTGTTTACACTTGTGTTGAATTTGATTCCTGGAAAATCTGATTGCTCAAGATGAACCTCGCAACTTATTCAGACTAACCTGCGACAGACCAGAGATCCTCACAAGAGCAGGCAGGCTTTCACAGCACACTCAGCCCTCTCTAAACCTCTTTTAAACACAGCGTGCTAACCATTGTTTCACAATTTGTATTTGAGTTTTGGTAGGGCTGCGTGTTTAACTGCTTAAATCATTTAAAGGTTGAGATTTAAATATTCACTGTGGGTTTCAGAGGGAAGTGTTTCAACTAGGGCAACCATAAATGTATCTCTACTTTGTTTGATTTAACTTTTAGTAGCAATCACAAACAGAACAATCAAACCTAATCACACATAGCAGACCTAGGATGTCCAAACATCGTGAAGAAGCAATGTTCACTTAAAAATGACCTCTAGTGAACACTTACCCATTTAACCACCCAAATGCCAAGATGACAGTGCTGTTACTCGAACCATGCCGCCACATTATCTAGTTGTCCTCTCAATGCATTTTAAGCCTTTCCTTTGCCGTCTTGTCTCGTTTCAGTCCCCTAACCTCAGATATTTATAGAGGGGATGAAACTAGAGTGCGACAGCCAACCTATAAAAGTCCTCATGCATCCTTGCATTTTCATGGCATTTAAATGTGAACATTACTAGTTCATATCCTAGTTCAGTGTTCTCCTAATTGCAAAGCGCACACAAAATGCATTATATCTCCCAAGAGACTTATTTTAGGCCGGGTCTCCACCTGGACAGGATGCTAAAGTCATTATTCAACCCTGCAGTTCTACACTTCCTTTTAATGCTTCATCTGTTTGTTTTTCTCAAACTGTGAGTTCCACGTGTGATCTTGTGGCTTTATCTGCGAAGCACACCTCTGCAGTTGTGTAAAGCTTTTGAATGCGTCTCCACAGGTTAAGCAGATGGCAGCTGTGCTGCTTCGGCGCCTACTCTCCTCGTCTTTTGAGGAGGTCTACCCCAATCTGACCATCGACGTGCAGACGGCCATCAAGACAGAGCTGCTCGCTAGCATCCAGTCCGAACTCTCCTCCAACATCCGCAAGAAGGTCTGCGACATCGCTGCAGAGCTCTCTCGCAATCTCATCGGTGAGTTAACTCTTCTGCTTCGGTCCGGCCAATCCAAACATGACCCTGCAGCACAAAACCAGTTTTAGGCAGCACATGTCTTTTTGTAGAAATAACCAATCGTATATTATATGACTCAATTGAGTGGTCCAGGGTCAGCAATGGCGTTGAGGTGAACAAATGACTTTTGTTTTTATCCCAAGACGATGATGGCAACAGTCAGTGGCCAGAGATCCTTAAGTTCCTGTTTGATTCTGTGAACTCTCAAGACGTCGCCCTCCGGGAAGCAGCCCTGCACACTTTCTGGTGTGTAAAGTTTAAGCTAATACGGTTTTATTTACTTTCCCAAAACCGATTCAAAATTAGTTCATGCTGTGAAATTCTGTTTCTGACCCGTTTCCTCCTCATTCAGGAACTTCCCAGGGATCTTTGGCAATCAGCAGCAGCATTACCTGGAAGTGATCAAGCGCATGTTGGTTCAGTGTATGCAGGATCAGGAAAACCCACAGGTCAGTGTCCCCGTCACACAACTGATAACCAGAAGTTTTTGAAATGTGAAGTAATGCAATAAATGTAGAGTTTGCTGGGAGTTTAAGAATTTGTTTGTTTACAAATATGTATGCAGAAATTGTTTTGTAACCTTGGTCAGATCTGTGCCTCGCCACAATTCTGTCTCTGAGCTCTTCAGGCAGTTCCTTTGACCTCATGATTCTCATTTGCTCTGACATGCATTGTGA
>JAUCMT010000021.1:4500964-4532872 GCA_032357475.1 Enteromius thamalakanensis
TGCGATACGAACCGAATCGTGGGTCAAAAATCGTGAAACGAACCGAATCGTGGGTTTGGTGTATCGTTACAGCCCTAGTATGTGTGGAGAAAACCAGGTACTGCTCATCACCGGTCCAATACAGTCCCAACAGTGAAGTATGATGGTGGCAGCATCATACTGTTGGGGTGTTTCAGCTGCAGGGACAGGTCGATTGGTTGCAATCGAGGGAAAGATGAA
The DNA here is from genome assembly GCA_032357475.1 of Enteromius thamalakanensis. NCBI lineage: Eukaryota > Metazoa > Chordata > Actinopteri > Cypriniformes > Cyprinidae > Enteromius > Enteromius thamalakanensis. Next base: position 4,501,184 of record JAUCMT010000021.1, read on the forward strand.
TACGGCCAAGTTCAGGGATATCCAAAACGTTTTTAAGAGTGCTCAGGACCTCAGAATGGGCCGAAAGTTTACCTTCCAACAATACAATGACCCTAAGAAAACAGCTAAAATAATGAAGTAGTGGCTTCACAACTACTCTGTGACTGTTCTTGAATGGCCCAGCCAGAGCCCTGACTTAAACCCAATTGGGCATCTCTGGAGAGACCTAAAAATGGCTGTGCACCAATGTTTACCATCCAACCTGACAGAAATGGAGAAGATCTGCAAGGAGAAATGGCAGAGCATCCCCAAATCCAGGTGTGAAAAACTTGCTGCATCTTTCCCAAAAAGACTCATGGCTGTATTAGATCAAAGGGTGCTTCTACTAAATACTGAGAAAAGGTTTGAATACTAAGGACCATGTGATATTTAAGGTTTTTTTTTTTTTATAAATCTGCAAAAATGTCAACAATTCTGTGTTTTTCTGTCAATGTGGGGTGCTGTGTGTACATTAATGTGGAAAGAAAACTTAATTGATTTTAGCATGTGGCTGCAATATAACAAAGAGTGAAAAATTTAAGGAGGTCTGAATACTTTCAGTACCCGCTGAATGTGAGTCATTTATATTGTGATATAAAAACAAATTAAAATTTGAAATTGCATTCTAATGCATACACTGTTGGTTTGGCTTAGGTGGTACAGTATGTTAGTTTCAAACCGATTATAAAGCACTTTTCACATTTCTAAACTGACACGATACATACAACAAGCAACTTAATAAAGGTTGTCTAGTTCACATTCATTTGTTTATGTTTACACTAAACGCATTTAGATCTTTAACTTCCCTGATCTTTAACTTTGTCACGAAACATACAAGAAGCAACGAAATATAATATTGTAGCAATGCCACCACAGGCATATTTTCCAATGAGCCTGAAAAGGATTTTAGGTAGTTTGAAAAATGTTGTTACATCCAGAAAGCTGAGTTATAGAACTCCAGGAGTAATTTACTATAATTTAGATAACCAAATTGATTGCGTTGCCACACTAAAGCAGCTTTTATTTGCTCTCTGAATGAGTCTGGAGTTAGAAATGGGACATATTGATTTCCTATACCACATCACTGAAGGTCCACTGCAGCACCAGACACACTATACACATTTATGATGAAGGCTTTTAGCACCTTCCAATTAGTTAAAAACAGACTTTTGTGCTGTAACATGGATTTCAGCTCGCCACGTTGGGGCAAAATATTCTGTAAAAGAAACAGGCCACCTTTGACCTACTGCTTAAAATAACCTGTGGCTTGACGTCAACACCGAAGCCCTCAGGTAGCTGCCCTAAATGTCTCTGTTTGGTCCCAAATTACACTTGAGCTATCTATGAAACCAACCGCTCGGGCATGCTGGCAATCGCCTTGTTTATCTAGCAGATATTTCAGCTGACATCAGAGAGGTTTCGTCTTCATTTACCTGGCTACACAAAAGTGTCCATTATTGCCCTGTTTGCAGGGAAACCGAAAAAAGTCCCTCCAGCAAAAAACATTTATAAACATCCCTGAAAACCTGTGCTGCTTTAAAGTGGCCTGCAGCTGTGGAGGCACATCCGTCTCTTTAGTGGCCAGGGCTCAAAGTCCGGATATAAAGAGCTGAGAAGTTTTCATTTATAGCATCGGCCAAAGCCTGCGGTTTATGGATGATCTGTAGTTGGCCAACAGAATCCTCAGTGTTCTGGGCCAGTGCTGTAGAAGAAGACCTGGGCTATAGTGAGGGCCATTATCTTTAATGTGTCTATAAGCTTCTTTAATACATGAAGAACATTCTCAGGAACATCTTGTTGCAGATGAATTACATCACACATTTTGGTTCTTTACACATTTAATCACATTTGGCAGACATATGAAAAGACTGAACATGTGTTACAGACTTTGGCACGTTCAAAACCAAAAGTGCCATCATTTGAAGTTGGTTTTCTTTTCAGGCTAGGGCTTGAAGGGCAAAACCTCATCCACAGGATCAGCATTTAAGTAAATCCAGCCTACATGAAGACCTTTTTATGAGTCACCTTTAATGAAATCACATGGCAAATAAGAGGGGTGATTTATCAGTGTTTGGATACTAAATGTGTTCAGACAACTTGGAGGCATCTGTAATGCTGCTGGCCTTCACTTCTTTAATTGCATACATGGGATAAAGTGCTTTTGCATCCAGGTGGTTTGGCAGTGCTAGCTTCAGCTTGCCTTGGCACTGAGCATCGACATCTCATCGTCTTTATTTTTTCAAGTGACTCGAATATAACCTGGCTCTCGTGAGCAGTTGGAAAAGCAATTCAGGTCTCTTCCCACCCAACGTGTTGTACATCATCCCAATCACGTGTCATTGGAGCAAATGTGTGTTGAAGTGTTGTTCATTAGGAGCTATGCTAAATGATGGACCTCTCGCTCCTGTGCAAAGCCCCTTTGAATCGGAGTGGTGTCAGTCCCCCTCCACTTCACCCAGACTAATAAATACTTCGTATTGTTGGACACAGTTCACCAACAAGTGCATTAAAGGTTAGCTAAACAACTTTTGACTCCCTTTTTTTGTTTGGTTTTGTTTTATTTCTTTTTTTTCTCTTCCTTTTTATTTTCGGGAAGCTTTCCAGAACCTCTCAGGCAAATATTAAATCAACCTTTAAAGGGCTGAGAGATCATAAATTGGGAAATGGTTCAGGTCTCTTGTGCACTCTGTGTAGCCTTCCAGTATGCTTGCTGCTGTGTGGCGTCCCAGAGGGTAGCAGCAAAGGCCAGCCCTTCCAGGGAACAATGATGAATGCTTGGGAGTTGGTGTGCTTGCAACAATGTTGCCTCAAACAATCAAACAATGCCAATGTGAAAAAAATGACCACCCAAATTCAAAAATAAACTTGTTTTGAATCTGTGCATGCTGGATGTGGCGTTTCATTCAGTATTTAAGTTCGAAAAAAACTCAGGATGACATTTATCATATGGCTAAATCTTTAGGTTGCTGCATATTCTCAAAGAAAAACAAATATGATTGCTGAATGCTGTTTTTACTGAATGATTCTAAATGAAGGTAACATAATGACACACAAAAAAAGAAAGTCATACAGGTTTGTAACAACATGAGGTTGAAGTTTAAAGGGTATTTATTTATCTCATCATTTACTCATCCTCATGCTGTCCCAGATGTTATTGTCTTTCTGTCTTATTTTGACTTCAAATGAACACAAATTAAGATTTTTAAAAAATAATCTTGCTCTATATAATGTCAGTGTATGAGACTTCCAAAGTTGATGCTTCAAAAATCACACAAAGTGAAAATGACAGATTTTTTTTGTTTAAGCTTCAGACTATGATTCCATCCAGACAATCAGTTAATATTTAAGTCTGTTTATGAAGTGTTTACATAAACGTTTCTGTGGAAGGTCTTTCACTGAGCTTAAAGGAAAGTTCACTTTTTAAAAAAAACTTTTGCTGATAATTTACTTACCCCCATGTCATCCAAGATGTCCATGTCTTTCTTTCTTCAGTCGAAAAGAAATTAATGTTTTTGACAAAAACATTCCAGGATTTTGACGTAGGCGGAAGTACTGTGTCAGTGTTTACAAGTTGAACGTGCAAAGAAAGTTAAACGCCGTTTCCAAAAAAAAGGAAGTAAAAAGGTAAAACAACAACGATGTTGGACGATTTTGAACTTAGAGGAGAAGAGGAGATAGAACCTACGTCAAGCTTGAACTTTTCAACGTAATTGTGTATTACGTTACGTTACCAACGCGCATCACAGTACAGAGCAAGGCGAGCGTTTATAAAAGTGCTCATAAAACTTAAACTTTATTTATTTTTTAAATGACTGACCCTTTCGCTAGATAAGACCCTTATTCATCATCTGGTATCGTTTAAAGCCCTTTGAAGCTGGACTGAAACTGTCATTTGGAGTTTAGTTTTTGAATGCAATGTACATATTAGGATTATTTTTGTAAATGGCAATTGTAAATAATATTATGTAATATTATAATAATATAAATATATAGTAATAATAATGTCTTTGTGCCCCAAACTTTGCACATGTGGGGTAATGGAAATTTTAATTTAAATAAGAAATACGTTGCCATTTTGAGTATTGCATTGTCATTTTGAATATTGCATTGCAAATTGAATTTTTCTACACATATGTTTCCAGACAGAGTAGACCTTCGTTTTTCACAATGGTCCCTTTTGCAATCCTTTCTCTAGCACTGAACACCAAAGAGACCTAACTTTATTTGACCGTGGGTTAGTCATCCCTCCTTGAAGGGTTTAAATCACATCCCCTGCCATCCAAACACTGATGTCTCCAATTAGACCAATCATTGACAAGGAAAAAAAGACTCATTTCTTAAGGGAAAATTCACGCGTATTCCACAGCCACTGCTGGAACATCCCGGCTGACTTTGTGTGCTTAGAAATGACACATTAGTAGCCAAAATATGCGCTTTGTTTTGTGAGAAAATGCCCTTGTATCGTAATTCATCACCTTCTCTCTTTTACCCCTCATTGATTGCCTGTGAACCAAAGAGGTTGTTGCAAAATAGCTCTGGATTTATATTTTCAAGCCAAGCAGCATTTATGATGTGTAACCAGCCCAGCAAATGACATGAAATCACAAGCCAGAATGTTTACATGCAAATAGCGCTTTTCATCAGCATCATTGTTATGTTAACTATTGCTAATTATATCCACACAAACTCATTAGAAAATAGCAAATTTATGTGTTCCAAAATAGAGGCTTCCTGATAGAAGTAGGAATTAAAAAATGTCTCTATTCAAAACCTAGATCATTTTGAAACAGAATATCATAGATAGATTGGAAACTTTGTAGTATTTATATTGAATAAAATTTCAGTGCTATATTTAATTTTATGTTTTGATTTTGCGGCCATGATGCACTGTCCTCCATCTTGAATTGATTTTCCTTTACCAAGCATTTTGTGATTACCTTCGGCGGTACTTTAGAATTTGGCAAAAATAAGGTTTCTTAGAAGGCAGGATTATCATGCTGCCTACATTTTGGCACAGTCTTTGAATTGGTAGTGTACCTTAAACACTTTATAATGCTTTCTCCATAAAAAAAGACTTGGTTTTGGAACAGAGCCTTTATATATGCCAATAGAAATGCATTTGTGTATGTATTTATAATATGTCTCTGTATATTCTCATAGTGCATTCATTCTGAAAGACTAAGGACATGTATAGCCTACACTCAACATTAAGCATTTGGATGTGGATAAGGTTAAACACCTATTCAAGTTCAAATACTTGTCTCTTGAAACCGCAGTTTTTCTGTGCATGAGTAATTTGAGATCTGTCTTGTGTGTTTGTGTATGTTTGTGTGTAGATGTAATGCAGATGTGCATAACTACCTGGGCTTGAGCCAGATTCACTCCTACAGGCTCCCTTGGGTTCTTACTTTTCTAATCACCCCGTAGCACAGTAATTCTCCACCCCCTTATGCAACACACAAACACACACACACAAACACACATGCACACACGTGCCTATGCGAGGAAGCTTTATAAGGAAGCCTTATATCTCATGTTTTAGCATGAGACCACCAGACCTTTGGTTTGGTGCACAGAACTTCTGCATTTTATTGGCAGGGTTTTTTTTTTTTGAATGAGAGATCAAAACTATTACTCTTTTTCTGAACATGTTCCAGAAACTATATGTTGCACTTTTTTTAGTTAAAAGTTGGCCATTAACTGTAAATTCAGTCACTTTGCAGACCTACATTATAAGACTCATTGTATTGATTAAGAATCGCTCTGTCAACAAGCTGAGTTTTGTGAACGTTTCACCCACTCCCACATCAAAGAACCAGGGGCCACAAGTGCAGGGTTCAACACATGCCCCTTAGCGGCCAACTGGAAAATGTTAACCTTCTTGTCCCAGTGCTGCACACTCACACGCTCACAGATACTAATGTAGTCACTCTCACAGCCAAACACGTGTCAATGACTAGCCTCAGGTTCCTGTCATAAAGCTGCAGACAGTTTGCTTTTTCAGGTTAGACGAGCAAAATGCTCACAGTCAGGTGACTGCTATCTTACAGGCAGATTATGATGCTTTGTTATTTACTGGGAGTAACTGGAAATCCAGGCTTTTGTTTCTGAGTGAGCTTTTAAATGTGCTGCATATGTGTGACAGAAATTTAAAAGCAGGTGGTGATTAGCATTGCCTTATTTTCGTTTTTCATGTTATCTAAACTACTGTTGAAAAGTTTGGGGTCAGTAAGATTTAATTTTTTTTAAGGAATTAATGCTTTTACTCAGCAAAGATTGAATAAATAATTTATTCAGTGAAGGCTTTTGCATTGTTCAATTTGTTTTTAAATAAATGCTGATCTTTTAAACTTTCTATTCATGAAAAGGCCTGAAAAATATCACAAAATATTAAATACCAAAACTTTTTTCAACATTCAATTTCTGAAGAATCATGTGACATTTGATGACTGGTGTAACTGAAAATTCAGGTCGTGATTTCTGAAAAATCTTTATCCTCAAATATTTTATAATCATTTGCTTATTTGTATGGATTTGAGTCACATTTTTGTTGAACATCTCTGTACATTTTCAGAACTGTATATTAGACTACAGTTGGAAGATGCTTTTAGTTAATTCAGATTTGACAATAAAGTCTTACTCTATTGGACTCATTTATTGGACTTGTTTAGACTTGTTTATTTGATAATGTTTTGATAAAACATACAGTACATTACATTAATGTGCTCAATACATCGATACCATATCGGTTATCAGTTAAAATAAGGTTAAAGTAAACCTATGCATTTTTTTCATATCGGTAGTAATTGACTTGGTCCTGATAGCTGTAAGGGCAGTTTCAGAATCACATCTGTCAGTAAATACAGTTGCCAAACACTGACTTTGATCCTGCACATACAGCATAGCTGTCAGAAGCCCCTCCACTTTGCCCTGCTTGCACAGATTGGAGATTTATAACCTCCAGACAGATGTAAAGCAGACTCTAAAGTGGTGACAAGTGTCTAAAGAGGAAGAGTACATCAGGTGCGTGTGCAAGTGAATGTGCTTTCGTATAAGGTATGTCTCACGTTGAGGCTACGCAGGACTCTCTTTCAGAGCACTGTAAAGAGTTTTTTTTTCTTCAGGATATTGAAAGCGCTTGAATGTTTGGGTAGATTTCTGCTCATGTGGATTTGTTAGTCTTTCGACCGGAGGATGTGTCAGTGAAGGAGGCTAAAGATCACAGATGTGTGTAATGAAATCAAATCCCTCTGGTCTAAACTAAGAGGAAATTTTTACTGAAGTACTCACTAGTGCTCTCATTGCACATTAGTGCCATTACTTATCATTAACCAAGCAAACCATCAGAGTGAGCGGACAAAGGATATCCATCTTGCATAAAGATGTGGAAAACATGAAACTGCACATTTCAGTGAATAATTTATTACTTGCTTAAGTAAAAAAACATACATTGTCTCTCCATAGGCTGGGGACAACTGGGAGAGGAAAAGGGGGTAAATATTCCACCAGGTGAACATCATTTGTACAGGTGGATGTATAATTCAGCATGTCATTTAAAGTCTAGCTTAAACAAACTTGGCTACTTGTAAGAACAATTCAAAGAATGAGGCTTGATTAAAGGAAAGCCACAGACTAGAACTCTTGGAACTCTTATTTTGTACTGTTGCTTTCCTTGAAGTGTACTGCTCAGAAGCATTTCAAATATTGTTTTCCCCCCTTTTTATTCTTATAATTGGTGTAAAAATGTTATGTTCCAAATGTATTTTCAATATAAAATTATAATAGAAAATAACTAAAACTGAAACTTTTAACCAAATTTTTTTTTTTTAAATGTTATAAGTGAATTTTGCATTATAGTATTATGATAAACAGTATGAAAAATATTCCTGTTTTCATTTTGTCACGAATTTTAAATCACAGCAGATATTATCTAAATTGAAAAATAGAAGCAATAAGCATGAACAATTAAATAGGCAACATTGGATGAAATAGTATATAGATTGTATTTCTTGGACAGTTATCCAATTTAACCAAGTTCTTTTTGACACTGACCATGTGACTCACAGTTGTCACCGATACGGCCTCTGTGGCCCTCTCCGAACGACAGCAGTGAAAACCTTTGCCTGCGTTCTAGTTCCCACCCAGACTCCTTAGACTCACTCTCCTCGGCGAGTTCCGCCTCAGGTGTTTAGTCTGATATACCCGTTTGCCGTGGATTGTACTTTCTCAGCATGGTTTCAGAGGTTTCACGTCAGGCTTTAATGCTTGCGGCACACCACCAGAAGCTTGACAAACTTACCGCCATGACTAAGAATCTCATGCGCTTTGTGCAAAGCCTTACCACGGCCATAACACAGATGATTTCCCAACAGAATCCGCCCGGTTGGCACTTCCTGAGAAATACAAACTCCATCGTCTCTCTCTTATTTCCATGCACACCCCCCATAGCTTTGGCAACCCTCGATGGACGACCACTAGGTGTCTGAAAAATTCACCCTGATCACACGTTCTCTACACATGGAATCCATTCAAATCACCCAATCACCTGGTGATCCTCGGCCACCCTTGGCTCACCCCACAATCTCATGAAACGAACAGGAAATTTCACAGTGCTCCATTCAATTCAATTCAATTCAATTGAATTGAACAACAAAACCATCACTCCACTCAATTCAGTCACTGCACCTGAGCCTACACCACTGGAATCTAAACCACTGAGACCTATCGGGATTTACACCTGGCCTTCAGTAAAACCAAAGCCACTCAGCTGCCACCTCACTGTGACACTGACTGTGCCATAGACCTCATGCCTGGCGTCTCGCCCCCTAGAAACCGGGTGTCCCAACCTGAGACTTAAAGTATGCAACCATATATTGAGGAGGAGCGCACAAAAGGTTTATCCGTGCCTCCACTTCACTGGCTTCGGCCGTCTTTTTCTTTAAAAAGAAGGACGGTTCACTTGGACCCTGTATAGATTACAGACCCCTAAACGAGATCACCATCAAATATTGATACTCCCTACCACTCGTCCTGTCAGCCCTGAAACAACTTCACTCAGCACGTATCTTCACAAAGTTGGATCTAAAGTGCACCTACAACCTCCTTCGCATCCAGGCAGGGGATGAGTGGAAGACAACCTTTTCCACCACAATTGGGCATTATGAATATTTAGTGATGCCCTTTGGATTGTCCAATAGCCCCTCAGTCTTCCAGGCTTTGATAAATTATATTTTTTGGGACATGTTAAACAAGTTTGTGATCGTCCATATTGATGACATTCTTGTCTACTAAGAGAATCCCCAGGATCATGTCAAACATGTCAGAACAGTTCTCCAGAGACTAATCAAACATCAACTATATGGTAAACTTCCCAAATGCGAATTTTACCTTTCCACGGTCTCCTTTCTGGGATGCATAATTAGCACTGAGGGAGTCACAATGGACGATCATAAGGTGTCTGCAGTGATGAAGTGGCCTCGTTCTCAGTCAATTAAAGACCTACAGCAATTTCTGGGGTTTGCAAACTTCTATAGGAGGTTAATCTACGGCTTTAGTCAGGTGGCCGCTCCCCTCACCTCTCTAACCTGCAAGGGCTCTATCAAACTTGCATGGACCCCTACCTGTGAAAGGGCCTTCCTGGATCTCAAGAAACGCTTCACTTCAGCTCCCATCCTATGGCACCCTGACCCAGATTGTTAGTTCATTCTGGAGGTGGATGCCTCCAATTCAGATATTGGGGGCCATTCTTTCCCAGCATCAAAGGGAACCGGATAAACTGTATCTCTGTGCCTTCTACTCATGAAAGCTCAACCAGGCTGAGCACTACGATGTTGGAGTTAGAGAGCTCTTGGCCATGAAGGCTGCCCTGGAGGAGTGGAGGCATTGGTTGGAGGGATCCACTACCCCGTTTCTGATACTAACTGACCACAAGAACCTGGAATATCTACCAAACTACCAAATGCCTCAATGCTCATCAAGCACGATGGTCACTTTTCTTTTACGAGTTGAAGAACAGTAAAGCAGATGGCTTGTCCCGACAATCTGATTATTCATTTCTAGAGAACCATCTATCCTCAATAATTCCGTCCTCCATGATTATCGCCCCCGTAAAATGGGACATTATGGCAGAAGTCACCGAGGCACAAAGTAATGACCCAGCATCTCTTGAGTACCTCCCTGAATGAACCTATGTTCCAGCCATGCTCCGCCTCCGACATACTCGCACTGATTCACGAGAACCCCAGTGCAGGCCATCCAGTTATCCAGGCCACCACAGAACTTGTGTCTAACCGATTTTGGTGGCCTACCATGAATCAACAGATCACCTCCTACGTCAAAGAGTGTGTCACAGGTAACAAGACCAAATCACAGCATCAACGTCCCACAGGCCTCCTCCAGCCCCTACCAATAACCGAACGCCCATGGTCACACTAGTAGTGGACTTCATAACGGACCTACCACCTTCTCACCACAACACTACCATCCTTACTATAATCGACCGCTTCTCCAAAGCCTTCTGTCTAGTTCTTCTCCCCAAACTCCCTACTGCCTGGGAAACTACACAAGTACTGATGAATCAAGTCTTTCGCTTCTATGGATTACCTGAGGACATAGTTTCAGACCACAGCACCCAGTTCACCTCCCGAGTATGGAGAGCCTTTTGTTCCCAATTGAATATCAATGTCTCAGGATATCACCCCCAGTCGAGAACAGGTCGAGAGACTAAACCAGGAACTCACCTGATTCCTCCGCGCCTATTGTCATCTCAACCAGCAGGATTGGAGTGACTACCTTCTGTGGGCAGGGTATACTCAAAACTCTTTAAAGAAACCGTCCACTCAACTAACCCCATTTCAATGCATATTGGGCTTCCAACCCCCGTTGTTCCCATGGTCCGGTGAACCAACCAACCTACCGGCCGTGGATACTTCGCTTCAAAGAAGTGAAGCCGCATGGGACGCAGCTCACACCAACCTACAACGAGCCATCAAAAGGCCAGTAGACAGGCTGTCTACCAGAGATCTCTTGCTACGCCTTCCCTGCAAAAAAAACTTAATCCGAGGTACGTGGGTCCTTTCAAGATCATAAAACAAAGGAGAAATCATGGTTAATTCAAGAGATGTTTTGGACCCACAACTAACCTCCACGTTCCACCAGAACCATCCTGAAAAATCCAGCCCCTTGCCCCCGTGCAAGACCTTGGCGCAGAGGAGTGGCTCACTTCGGGAGTCGCTCACAGGGGAGGGGCTCTGTCACCGATAGCACCTCTATGGCCCTCTCCGAACGACAGCTGTGGGAACCTTCGCCTGCGTTCTAGTTCCCACCCGGACTCCTTATACCTCCACACCTTGGCGAGTTCCGCCTCAGGTGTTTTCATTCATTCAATGATTTACTCGCCTTTATAAGGCGCGGACTTAAGTGTAAACATACTTAAAGTCTTATCTGCCAAATAAGTGTTTCTTTCCGTGTTTGCCTCCCCTAATATGACGCTGGACGGTATCGTATATGATTCTTGCTGCCTGTCTCATTGACTTTTGCCTGTTTTGTGACTGCTCTATTGGATTTACTCTGAAATACCCGTTTGTCATGGATTGTACTTTCTGCCTGTTGACACATCCCATTAAAGCCCTGCACATGGATCTGAATGTCTCTCAGAGTTCGTTACAACCGTCAGTCATTAAAACAAATAAATACTACAAATTACAAGGAAACACAGAAATGTACACCCTAGCGAAAAACAAAGTACTAAAATGCATTTGAAGTGCATATATTTTGTGCTAAGCATACCACAACTACGTATACATATTTATGTGCTTAATAAAAAATACCCTGCAAATATATTATTGGTATACTAAACTGGTATTCTTAAAGTTTTTATTTACTGTTTATTTATTTATTTTTATATATACATTGGGTACGGAAAGGATTCAGACCCCCTTAAATTTTTCGCTCTTTGTTATATTGCAGCCATTTGCTAAAATCATTTGGGTTTTTTTTTTTCACATTAATGAACCCATATTGACAGAAAAACACAGAATAGTTGACTTTTTTGCATTTTTATTAAAAAAGAAAAAATGAAATAAGGTAGATGGTCCTAAGTAGTATTCTGTGACATTCATATATTTAGCTCAGGTGCTGTCCATTTCTTCTGATCATTCTTGATGGTCCTACACCTTAATTTGAGTCCATGTGTGGCCAGGTTTTATACTGACTGGACTTAATTAGGAAAGCCACACACCTGTCTATAAAAGACCTTACAGCTCACAATGCGTGCCACAGTAAATGGGAATCATGAGGTCAAAGGAGCTGCCTGAAGAGCTCAGGGTTGTGGCAAGGCACAGATCTGGCCAAGTTTACAAAAATATTTCTGCTGCACTTAAGGTTCCTAAGAGCACAGTGGGCGCCGTAATCCTTAAATGGGAGACGTTTGGAACGACCAGAACCCTTCCTAGAGCTGGCCGCCTGGCCAAACTGAGCTAACGGGGGAGAAGAGCCTTGGTGAGACAGGTAAAGAACCCATAGATCACTGTGGCTGAGCTCCAGAAGATGCAGTTGTAGAAAGTCAACCATCACTGTCGGGCTTTATGGCAGAGTGGCTGACAGAACCTCTCTTCAGTGCAAGACACATGAAAGCCTAAAAAACACCTGAAGGACTCCAATATGGTCAGAAATAAGACTCTCTGGTCTGATGAGACCAAGATTTTGAGAACTTTTTGGCCTTAATTCTAAGTGGTATGTGTGGAGAAAACCAGGCACTGCTAATCACCTGTCCAATACAGTGCCCAAAAGTAAAGCATAGTGGTGGCAGCATCATGCTGTGGGGGTGTTTTTCAGCTGCAGGGGCAGGACGACTGGTTGCAATTGAGGGAAAGATCAATGTGGCCAAGTACAGGGATATCCTGGATAAAAACCTTTTCCAGAGTGCTCAGGACCACAAACTGGGCAGAAGGTTTACCTTCCAACAAGACAATGACCCTAAGCACACAGTTAAAATAACGAAGGAGTGGCTTAACAACAACTCTGTGACTGTTCTTTAATGGCCAAGCCAGAACCCAATTGAGCATCTCTGGAGAGACCTAAAAATGGCTGTCTACCAACATTTACCATCCAACCTGACAGAACTGGAGAGGATCTGAGTGGCAGAGCATCCCCAAATCCAGTTGTGAAAAACTTGTTGCATCTTTCCCAGAAAGACACATGGCTGTATTTGATCAAAAGGGTGGTTCTACTAAATACCGAGCAAAGGGTCTGAATACTTAGGACCATGTGATATTTCAGTTTTTCTTTTTTAATAAATCTGCAAAAATGTCTGCAATTCTGTGTTTTTCTGTCAATATAGGGTGCTGTGTGTACATTAATGAAGAAAAAAAACTAAAATAAAAAATTAGTTTAGCAAATGGCTGCCATTTAGCAAAGAGTGAAAAGTTTAAGAGGGTCTGATCCTTTCTGTACCCACTGTATATGCTTTTCATTGCAATAGTTATGCAAATATAATTTCGAATAAAAAAAAATCAAATAATGTGTCTTTTCAGGGTTATGTTAATAACCAGGGAAGAAAGCAGTTTGTTGGTTCTTTCTTTGATCTTTTTCTCAGTTCAGCTGATTTGTGAGCTCTGAACACTGATTGAGCTGAAATCTAGAAGACCCACAGTACAAACCTGTCAGAGGTAATTGCGCTGCCAACCTGAGCATACAGGAAGAGGGTGGGGTAATGTAGGGTAGTATACGCTTTACACCATGACTCAGAGCTTTATTTATACCATGTATCAGCCAGAAAATACATATCCTGCACTGTTCTTTTTTGAAAGCACAGCTCTAAAAAAAAATCTCAATAGTTGTGGCTAAGCTGAAGTCATTGAGAACCCTAAATAGGTGTTCTTGTTTTACTTGGTCATAGCTTTTTGAAAAAGGATGATTTAAGGATGTGCTCTATAGTGAAAGAGATTTCTGATAACTTAAATGGGTTAATGTGGTAAAAAGCGTTCTCATACAGTATCTGTATTAGATAACTCTTCCTGCGCCGAGATCTTTAATGCCGATTAACAATGCTGTGTTCTGTAACCAGATTCCATTACCATTAGGAAAAAAGGAAAGTCTCTTTATGGATTCTGCTGACAGGGTTTGCATTATCCCTGGACTTTCCACGCTCAGATGCTACAGCAGATTGTCTCTGTACCAAGGGGCACATTTACATGCTCCTAATCTCCCCCAGATGTTCTGCATTGACACAGACAGTGATAAAAGGGACATGTCCGGGGACAGTAATGTGACCATTTCACCTTTATTGTCATATTGCATCAGTGTCAGTTGATTGCCTCCTAATTGAACTAACAGTTGGCGGAGCATTTCTTGTGACAACAAAATTACAGCAGCGGTTGACGATGTTATGGGGGTTTGAGCCACAAAACCAGAAAGCAAGCAGGTGTTTTCATATGATCGTTTTCTATTTAAAAGCATTCTAGACAATGTGTTGAACGATTGTGCTTGTACCTCACGTCATTCAACGATGACATGCTAAAGCTTCTAAAAAAGAAGTGGTGCTATATTTAAAATAAGTGCGACTTTTATGTTTTTTTTTCCATATAAATCAGTATATGTGACCCTGGACAACAAAACCTTGTCTTAAATCACTTGGTATATAGCCATAGCCATAGCAATAGCCAAAAATACATTGTATCAAAATGTTACAATTTTCTTTTATGCCAAAAATCATTAAGATATTAAGTAACAATCATTTTCCATAAACACATTTAGAACATTTCCTACCATAAATATACCAAAATATACTAAAACCTAATTTTTGCTTAATAATATGTATTGCTAGGAACTAGGAAATTTATTGGTGATTTTTTCAGTATTTTATTTTTATTTTTTTTGCACCCTAAAATTTAAGATTATCAAATGGTTGTATCTCAGCTAAATATCCTTGTAAACCATACATCAATGGAAAGATTATTGTTTAGCTTTCTAATGATGTGTAAATCTCAATTTTGAAAAACTGACACTTGTGACTGGTTTTGTGGTCCGGGGCCCACACTGTTTATAAAAATAATATACTGTATGCTGTTTGCTTACAATCAATTTAAATATACATTTTATTGTCCATGAATTTAGTTATTTATAGTTATTTATCTTTGCTATTTAATGTGTATATACAGTGAATTCAATAAGTATTTGATCACCCTGTGATTTTGCATGTTTTATTATATATAAAAATATAGTATTTAATATATATGGCAAATTATATGGAATTATTTATTCCAAAAGCAAGTAATTTTAAAGATTTTAAAAATGTATTTTCTTAAAGCACTAAATTGTTATTGGAACTGATGAATGATGGAATTGATCAAATCTAGAATCATTCATTTTGTGTATGATTCCAATCTCTGCTAAATGCTTTTGTTTTGTTTTCTTAACAAAGTGCAAGCCATTCAATATGTCCCACCTAAACTTCCCGTTTCATTAAGAATTGCATTAAAACAGGAAAGGAAACTGACCTCGCCAACTGATTTCATAGGGTCTTTAAACAGTATACAGATTTACTGGGGCCACGGAGGGGGGGAGGGGAGCTTGTTGACACTGACACTGCCCTTTGGAACTGAATCACACATGTGCGAAGGGAAAATGATGAGTTAGCTTTCTGTTCATCGCTTTTTACCAAACATCTGTTTGTTGCTTCGGGGGGGCTCAGATAGACTAATGTTGATCAGGTCTCTCTGACGGTTGTCCGTGAAAACGCTTTCTTCCTTACTGGAAACAGGGGTGTCTTTGAGTAGAAATATGCATTTCATTCCACAAGGGCTGACCTTTGACCTGCACTACACTCAGTACCTGTGGGCCCTAAATAACTAAAGCAGCCCTTAGTGTGACTGCTTGTTTCCAATAAATAACAGATGTTCCAGACAGGAAACAAGGACAGCATTTTTCTTAAAGAGACCCTCACATGCTGAAGCGCATCCACCGCATTCTCATTAAAGTGTCACTCACTATCCATTTTAGCCCCAATCTCATCTGCAGAAGGTACTTGTTGGTTGTGTTTTATAGCCCTAAGCATTAAGCACACATCTATCTCCGTGCTCTTGTCACACTAACCCAGGTGTGTTATCAGTCCTGGTGCTGCAAGAAGCTCTTTGAGTTGATGGCATTGTGTTTCTCTCATTTGATCTGTGCGATGTGAACGCTACAGGCCTGTTCTTCACAAGCAGCAGTGCTGGCGGCTGTCTAAAAAGATGAACTAACCAAGGCCCAGAGGCTTTATCCTGTGCTTCTGTGTTTTTGTGTCTCTGTGCAGTGATGGGGGGGAATCAGAGGAGGATGCTGGAGGCTGTCAGCTACTCTTCCCGCTACGCACTTGGACTCTTCTACAAAGCCGACACACGAATCGACGTCCCTTGGGCGGCCAAGTACATCTCCAATAATCCCTGCATTCGTTTCATCGCCATAGATGATAAAAAGCGCAATTTAGGTCAGTGCCTTCATATTTTCCTCCTCTCATCTTCATCTCCTTCTCCTGCTCTGACATGTTTCTCTGCATTTTCTGTTTCTTTCTCTGTGTTTTATGTATCAGGATATTTTTCACACTACAAATCTGATTTGGTTTTAATTGCAATGTTTTTTAAATCCCAACTGGTGCTGATTGACTTTTTACACATGGTCATGGTCATACTCGGTTTCAGACACTGACAGAAATGACAGTTTAGACTGTGTCACAGTTTCTAATTTTTTTTATTTTTTTTTTATGGTGGTCAGCCCTAAAGACATTTCAAATACCCTCCCCTTCCTTTCCACCCTGTTCCTGTCATGTCCTTTTCTGTCTTTTCTTTGAGTTACATTACTGTCTAATATTTGTATTTACACCAATGTCTGCACGAATGCTAATGTGTGCTTGGACATGCCATGTAAGAAATAATACATAATACATTGAAAACCACATGTACCCTAATGTTACCTTATCTTATCCTATCCGGTATTTCAAGGGTTCTTTCTGCACTACTTTTTTGTCAATTTTTTACTTATTCAGAAGTGTCAATAATTCTGTTCCAAAGGCAGTTCCTAACATTAGATGTCTCAAATATGGCTAAAACCGTATCACATTTATAATTTACAAAGAGATGCTCTGATGCTGTGATGATTGTTTTGGGGTTTTTTTCCCTAGATGATAGATCAAGTCCAAGGAATTGCTGGTTGTATGGAAAATATTGACAATAACTACTTTCAGTACCTTCCAATGCTAAATATTGAACCACAGAATAAATGATAAATAAATAAATAAATAAATAATGCACATAACTATTGAAAATAGTTAAGTCTAAATATTTTTGGGTGCTATAGGTACAAGTATGCTATAGTAAAAAGTATGTATTTTCTATGTAATAAACTAGTAAAATATTATATAATATCATTATATGATAAAATATTTGTTTCACCCTAAACTAAATGTTTACACAGTGTGTCTGGCAATGACTTAAAAGCATACAGTTGTTTGTGTTTTATTTATTGTGGTTTGTTTTGTTTTGTTTTTGAATACATTGTTTTCTAAAAGTGTTCACAAACTCAATGGCAGCACTACTCGTAGTCTGTCCATGGCGTCCAGCTATGACTATAAAAGCTTTACCAAGTCCTGCCATACCACAGAGCACCACATACATAGGTTTCCATAAAATTACGTTCCCTTTCGACATTTCACTCGTACTGCGTCTGCTAAGATGCATGGCGAAAACTCCTTTTTCCCCTTAACTGAAGCCTATTCTAAAACGCAGTTTTATTATTTATTAAAACTGCATGGTATTGGCCACTATATGGGGGACTTATTTTAACCAATGGGCAAGGCCCTGCGAACAGCTGGCCAATGCCGTCAACCACACCCCATGGCGTGATGTCTCTGCTCCAATGACAGCAGGTGGCGCCATGGTGGTGTGATATGGCATGATCCGTGTCTATATAAGCTTAGGACACACTAGCCATCTTCAGATCTTTCTCCTTCAGCGACGGAATTCTTTGCTGTCCCTGACGTGAAGCCTGAATTTCTCCCCTGCAAACTCTACTACTACTCTATCCAACACCATGCACTGCTCCATGTGTCGCACCAGGATGCCCCCGGAGGACGGACACCGCAACTGCGTCCGATGCCTCGGGAAGGACCACGTGGAAGTCTCAGCATGGCCACTCTTCACGCCAGGCTTAGGTGAGCGAGTTGGATGATGTCACACCGGCGCAGCCCCCGCGTGACTCATCACCTCGGGAAGAAGAGTCCCCCATCAGCTAGTGGCGAGTCACCTGGTTTCCTTGGTTTCTCTGTTGAAGGGTTCACGGAACGCTTCACAGAGGTGCAAAAGGTGTCGCAAGCTATGCGGCACTTTCTGCCGAAGAGTATTACATCAAAGAGCAGTTTCGCACAATCACAAAATGTCATGAGTTATCAGTCCCTTCACAGTGACTTGACTACAGACATAATAATAAGAAAAGGCTACAGCCTTCAGTTCGCCGAAAGGCCGAAGCCCTTCAGCAAAGTCATACATACCACGGTCTCGAGCCCCGCCACGCGAGTGCTCAAAGCCGAGATAGACACACTGCTGTCGAAAGGGGCGATCCAGATGCTTCCTCCCCAGACAGAAAAAAATCTGGTATTTTTTGATCCCTAAGTGAGATGGCGGGCTCAGGCCCATTTTAGACTTAAGAATTTTGAATCGCGCCCTTCTTAAACAGCCGTTCAAAATGCTAACTCTGCCGAAAATACTCTCGCAAATTCAGCCAGGAGACTGGCTGTTTTCGCTGGACCTGAAAGACGCTTACTTTCACATTCAGATAGCCCCCCGTCACAGGCCATTTTTGAGATTCACCTTCGAGGGGATTGCATATCAATATACGGTCCTCCCCTTCGGTCTCTCTCTAGCCCCCCCGTGTATTCACGAAATGCATGGACGCAGCGCTTTCCCCTTTAAAAGCGATGGGAATCCGTGTGCTGAATTACCTAGACCAGGGGTGTCAAACTCAGTTCCTGGAGGACCGGAGCCCTGTAGAGTTTCGTTCCAACCCTGCTCTAACACACATAATACACAGTTTTGAAGGACTTGCTTAGTTGTATCAGGTGTTTAATTAGGGTTGTATCTAAACTCTGCAGGGCTCCGGCCCTCCAGGAATTGAGTTTGACACCCGTGACCTAGACGATTGGCTCATTCTAGCCAGATCATGGAGGGAAGCGAAGAAACACAAACAAATTATACTCAACCATTTGCATCAACTGGGGCTCAGAGTGAACTTCGCAAAGAGCAAGCTGTTACCCAGCCAACAGATAGTTTTTCTGGGGACAGTGATCGACTTGGAGCGGATGAGAGCAGCGCTCTCACCAGAGCGAGCCGCGAACATTTGAACGAGCACAGCCCCGGCCCCAGACGCACTCTAAAAGCTTTCCAGAGAATGCTTGGGTTGATGGCAGCAGCTTTGCCTGTCCTGCAGCTAGGCCTCCTTCATATGAGGCCCCTGCAGTTCTGGTTAAAACAACGGGTGCCACCACGAGCTTGGCGCCTCGGGCAAAAAAAGCTCAGAGTGAACGCAGCTTGTGTAACGGCGCTGCACCCGTGGAAAGACATCCGCTGGCTGCAAAAAGGAATCCCTCTATATGTGATGAACAGGAGGAGAGTCCTCCTCACAGACGCCTCCAAGACAGGATGGGGCGCGCTGTGCTAGGGCTCGCCAGCCTCTGGCTGGTGGTCAAAGGCGGACAGCGAATTACACAATAAACTGCCTGGAAATGATGGCAGTGTGTCACACGTGTCACTTCTTTCTTCCACTACTGAGGGACAGTCACATTCTGGTGCACTTGGACAGTATGACAGTGGTTTCTTTAATAAATCACCAAGGGGGCTTTTCATCGAAACACCTGTACAAGTTGGCAGCAAGCCTCTTAAAGTGGGCTCTGCCGAACTTTTGCTAGATAAGGGCATCTCACATTTAGTGATTCTCAACCAGGGAGCAGACATGCTGTCCAGGGGAAAGCACCACTTTCTCTGCCACCCTCGGAGGGACAGGAATCCAAACCCCGCTCAAAAAGGTCCGCTTGCAGGCTTCAAATTCCAGACCTTATAGCACGGCAGGATTATACTGTGTTCCCCTTGCGTCTTAGCAGATGCAGTACTCGTTTCATGCCGAAAGGGAACGTATAGGTTACTTGCGTAACCACTGTTCCCTGAGACATGAAACGAGTACTGCGTTCGGGGCCGTGCTATGAGAGGCCGTCACTTCAGTCGAATTAACCTGAAGATGGCTAGTGTGTCCTAAGCTTATATAGACAGGGGTCACGCCATATCACACCACCATGGCGCCACCTGCTATCATTGGAGCAGAGACATTACGCCATGGGGTGTGGTTGACGGCATTAGCCAGCTGTTCGCAGGGCCTCACCGTTTGGTTAAAATAAGTGCCCCATACAGTGGCCAATACCATGCAGTTTTAATAAATAATAAAACTGCGTTTTAGAATAGGCTTCAGTTAGGGGGAAAAAAGAGGTTTTCCCCATGCGTCTTTGCAGACGCAGTACTCGTTCCATGTCTCAGGGAACAGTGGTTACGCAAGTAACCTATGTGTTAGATTTGTCCCAAAACACTGTTAATGTGCGTGATGACTTCACCCTAGTCTGAAAGATTCTGTGTTTTTTTCACCAGAGGTTTATCTTTGTTTTCAACACTTTCTCTTTATGTTTGCTTTGTTTTTTTTCAAACACCAAACTTCAAATTCTTTAGCGCCACCTTTTTTTTTAAATTAGATTCACTGATCTGGGCTGCGTTCTCCGATAATGTTGTCTCTTAGCTCTTCTCGAAGACTCAAAAGGTACACCTTAACTACAGTTATACCTTTCCTACGTGTGTTCTCTATACCTTAGGATGTTGCTTAAGGTAAACCTTCATAAGTGCGACCTTAGCAGGTGCGGTCCATTGATATCGATGCCTTGATGATCGATTGTGTGCTCTTTCCTTCACAGCTGTATAGGAAAAGTATTAATAAAACAATGTTCTTTAT
This sequence comes from Enteromius thamalakanensis, assembly GCA_032357475.1. Classification (NCBI taxonomy): domain Eukaryota; kingdom Metazoa; phylum Chordata; class Actinopteri; order Cypriniformes; family Cyprinidae; genus Enteromius; species Enteromius thamalakanensis. The sequence goes on from JAUCMT010000021.1 coordinate 4,522,217, forward strand.
AAAGAAGCTTTTTAGAAATAGTAATTTTTTTTTCGGCTCATTTAAATATGTGCATGCATAAATAAATATGTTTATAAATATGTTTAAAAATAATTTAGCATGTGCGCTATCCCACACCCTCACGCCCATAAGTGTGCTAAAGTTCACCACAATGTATGCCGACCCACCAGCCGTATCACATTATTAGCGTCAACCTCAGTAGTGAGGTTTTTTTTCACTTATTGAGTGTATTTTTATTTATTTATTTATTTTTAAATTCACATTATTAAATAGATGTCATGGTTGACACATTTATTGGGAAAATCAAGTCCTCCCTAACCCCTACCCAATACTTTATTTTCAAATTTTTAAATATTTATTTCATTTTTACTTAAAATAAATGCTTTTCTGATGTTATTTGAAATTATAAAAGGGAGAAAAAGGGGTTGTGTGCTAAGAGGGGGTCTTCATGGCATAGCCATGAAATGACAGTGGGAAGTGATCCGTAAAACGATTTTTCAAACGCTGCCATAGCTATAAAGTTTGTGTAAACTCGTCTTTCTTTATATAGACTCTTAAGCCATTTCTGTCAAATTGTTCGCCAGGTGATGTGCCTTAGGATATTATCGTTAATTAAAAAAGCTAACAACCATTAGTTTATGGAAACTTTATTAATGAAAACGCTTCCATCCACTGGGTGTAGGCTATATACGGTAACAACTTAATTATTTTATGTGTAAAAATTTTAAGTAATATAAAAAATGAAAATGTAATACTAAATCAGATTTTATATTAAAATGTTCTATATGTAGTTAAAATGCGATGTAAAAAAGCTTTTTGCGTATTGGTGGTCATGTCAGCAGCGATAACGTATAGCTAAGAGCCCTTCAGACCAACCTTACAACAAATGACTTACAGAAGGTATGCTTAACTAAGAAGGTTTTGGAAAACAGGCGTTAAATATAAGGTACGTCTTAAGGAACAACTTAAGAACGACGTAGCATTAAGGTGGTTTCGGAGAACGCGTCCCTGCACTTCAACCTTGGACCGTTTCTGGGGTGCAATACCCTTGAGTTGTTCTAGCTGCAGCATGACGTGGTGCTGCCTTTCCCGTCCGGTGTGTAAACCCTTTTAAAAGGTATTCTGTGTGAACAGCAGACTGTGAGGCAACTCACTGGTTTTTGATAGCATAGCTCATATGCATTCTAGATGCATGTGTTTGTCTGTGTATGATATTTGTGTGTGCAACTAAAGAAAGCTTTTGCTTTTGAAGCATTTGCATGTGATTTTGTTTGTGAGTTTTTCCTCACCAAGTCTGTGTCAGTTCATGACTGAGTATCTGCGGGAGCCCGGTGGAAATAGTCTCGTGAAAACAGCCTCTGCACCTGTCACCTTTCATCCACTCCAGTATTTCCGAGGGCAACATCATAATTAGGGGAGCTGTTAAATTTTGCATTCTGCTGCGCTGTTCTTTTTGGGCCGACACGCTCCTTCTAGCCTCCTCAGCCTTCACGCCGTCATGCTTTAATCTTCATTTTCATTTCTGTAATGTGTTTTGCTTGTAGTTCCAGTAAAGTAGGTCTGAGTCTGATCTCACAGAGCACCCCAAGCTCTCTTTGAAAACTTTTTGGCAGGCCGCTAATGATAAGCTATTACTGTGTTCCTGAACGTCTGGCGAGAAACCCATTTGTGCCGTACAGTAAATGTGGAATGAGCTAGATCTGGGCCGGATGATGGTTTCCCAAAAACAGAACTGGTTCATAATTGATATGAATTGGATTACATATGGAGTCTAAAACTTTCTTACCAAAATGTCAAGGAAAAAGTATTATTCAGAGAGGATTTGTTCTTGATATTATGTTTAAGTTATAGTTATGAATATAGAATGTCTGTCATTTCATGTACTTGGCCATATTGGGATCGCTGTCGTTAATACTAATGTGTCTTGGATGTGGGCGTTGCAGACGTTAATGTTTTCTGGACGTGATTAATTGTCTAATTAAAACATCATGTATATAATTGGAGGAATAGTTCATTCAGTAATGAAAATCCTGTAATTTTTACTCACCTTTATGTCCCTTCTAAAGGGTCTGACTTTTTTCACCTGTGGAACACAAAAAGAGAATTGTGCCAGCTTGTCCCTATGGGAACTGGGTCTTAAAGCTTAAAAAAGGCTGCAAAATGCTATAAATTCTAAAACATAAAATTGTATGGTGGTCCATACAATTTGTGTGCTATATTCAAAAATCTTTTGAAAGCATATGATAGCTAACAGACTCACTGCAATCCTTTTTTCTAGCGAGCTGCTGCAAGTCATTGAATTACACCCGAGTACCAAGTCAGTCAAATTTGTGAAAGAATTATTCAGGTTGGATTTGTGAGCTATAGCCAGTGAAAAGATTGGACTTCTCAAGGACAAGCTGAATGAAGCATATTCTAAATGATTAAAGTAAAAGAGCTTTTATCCTACAAAATGTTTTTATTTATGAAATCTCAGTCAGGTTTGAAATTGCAGTATATAAGTGTGGTTGAAAACATGAAAAAATGATGCTGGGATTTGTTTAGTCAGACATGATAAATTAATTACATAAGTGTAGGGATTACCCAGTTGTATTACTGATGTGGAGTGTACATTTAGTGAACATATTTAGCAAAAATACCATTCATTCTGAATGGATAAAAAATAAAATAAATACTGACTCCACTTTTAATTCATATGTAATTCATATATCTTGAGTCAGGTAAAAGAAAGCAGTTTCCTATTTGCCCTGTGAACTTTGTGACAAGCTCTTCCCCACCAAGAAATAAGTGACTCAACCAGTGGGCACAGTGCCAGCCCTCTGCCCACGCTCCACGACCTCTCTCTCTCTTGTGCACAGTCACATTCTGGCACATGCACACTTACAAATAAACACTGAAACCCTTTTTTTTTTTTTTTTTGAAAAAGGAAGGTCTCTCTCTCACCCTCTGCTTCTCCTTTTCCCCTCCTCTCTGCATGGCGCTGTGCCAAACACGTATATAGTCTGACTGCTCTGCAAACGGAAAATGACTGTGTCTCTGTGTTTCAGCCCAGTACTGATATTCATACTGGTCAGCCAAAGACAACCTTGATTGGTTAAAACAATGATTTCAGCTCTTATCACTTATCACAGATACACTAAGATCTTTTTACAGAAATAACACTCCATGATTGTGAAGTTAAGACTTCCATTGATGCATTTGGCTGATATAAAGTGAAATGTGAAAGTTATGTGGAACTCTCTTTGAGTTGAAATGCTTCTAAACTCTTACATAAGCAAGCAAACGCACTGAAAAAATGACTTCCTCTTTCCCTCGCTTAAACCATGCCAGGTATGCAGCTAATATCTCAGACCCTTTCCTGCATCCTCAAACAGTGTGTTCTTATTGCGTATTGTGTATTTCATATTTGTCTATAATGCTATTTAGATGTAGTCAAACACCTAATTAATAAACAAAAAAGTCAATTTTGGAAGTCTATTCCAAAAAAGTGAATAAGGATGCACTAAATTGATTTAAAAGTATTGACCTTTACATGAACAAAGATTCTATTTCAGATAAAAGTTATTATTTTGAACTTTTCCACAACAATATTGTGCAGCACAACTATTTTCAACATTAATAATAATATCAATAAAAATAAATTTGTAAATGCTGCCTTGGTGAGCATAACTTTCTTTCAAAGACATTTTACAGTACCTATACATTTGAATGAATGATATATACAGTAATTTCCATGGAATAATTTTATTTTGGACAAGGATTTATAACTTTTCATTTTCTATCTTTATATCATTCATTCAACAGAGGCATTTGATTTCTCCCATGTCCCTCTTCTGTTGACAGTGGACCTTTGGCAGTATTTTTTACAGGGTTTTAACACTTGAAAATGTAAACCTAAGGCCATTCTTAACTTTATCTAAAATTCTCTTGCGCTGTATATTAAGTCAATAACATACAGTACGTTGGTTAAAACTTATAGTGTAAAACAAAACCCTTTTTACTCTGTAAAAAACAGCTCTGTTCACACAAGTTCACAAAATGTATACAAACACTGCCAACAAATTTATGTTCAAACAACATGTAGAAGTGATTTTTGCTTCCCATGACCCCTATAATATTTGCTTGTCCATCTGTTGGAAATGTTGCCATGTAGTTTTGCTCAGGTTATCTGGTCTTCTGTTCAAAAACTAAAACTTAAACCTACTGTACTTTCGAGTTTAGTAGATGCTGTTAGTTATAAAATTATCTTCATTTATTATTCCTTAAGGCATTTTATTCACAACTATACTTTCAGGAATACTCAATTTCTTTATTAGTCCAATATTATTTAAAGGCATGAGAATAACATGTGAATGTGATTTGCTAGAACTTTTCCTCATTTATTCCAACATTTTTGCCATGTATGCCAGTGGTCATGATTTAAATGGCTCATCGTTCTCTGTTAGTCCATAAAACTTTACTAAACAACATAGATCTTACTGAAATATAAGGCACCTCCCCACAGGTGATTCATAAAGTCAATGTGTTACCCTGTGAATCTGCCAGAGGCTTTAATATTCAGTTTTAGCTAGTCTCTGTGGTCTTATTCAGACCTAGCTCTCGTTCCTCAAGTGTTAATCAATGATGGCTTTCAGCATCTTCATCCTACTTAAGAGTCTTTGGGCCAAATCACTCCAGCTGCTCAAACACAACCCCTATGTTTATGGAGCCTAATAAAGCACGATTTCCTCCAATCATTTTAAATATGTGTTTTAAAACAGTGTCATTAGAGAAATGACTACACTATGTGCAAGGCTAATATATCAGGCCTGGTCTCAGTCATAGGTTGTGTCTCTGGCAATGGGCTTGGCCTGTAGAGCATTAGATCATGGGATTCGGTGTGCCCATAGATGATATCACTGAGAAACTATCGTCTGGAGAAGAGAAAGCTGGATACTAACACTTAGAACTACTCACGCTAACCTGTTACGAATAACAATTAAAGTTGGTCATATCACATTCACAGTGAATATGAAAGAGCTAGCTTGAATTATTAAAGAAATTATATACTGTAATTCACAGCCAAAAAAAAATTTATTTTGTCATCGGTTAATAAATCCAAACTGGGTATGGACACAAGACATTGTCATTTTGAGAGGTTTCACTGTGTTTTCCTTCCATGGGATCTAGACCCTTATTTCTTACTCCTTTTAAATTTTCTTTCTTTAAACTTTCCTCAGTGTTTTTTACTGTTGCACACAATGTGGGATCTGTGAATGTTTGTGAATGGCTTTATAAGCAGCCACATGTGAGCTTGATGAACCTTGTATATCTTTGTATCAGCTTTGAAGAACTGCGGACCTTCTGTGGTGGTGCACACTAGTGTGCCCTTTGGCATCCAACACCTGGAGGAGGAGAAGGATGCAGTGCAGCCCATCATCCTGGAAGAGCTGGAAAAAGTGATGCCAGAGCTACCTCGACCTGACAGCATAAAGTGTCAGAAGTGGAGATACTCACAGGTTAGACGACATTAGTCTGTGTTTGAGAATTTGACTAACAAACTCAAATGTACACTTCAACTCAAAAGTTTGGAATCAGATTGAAAGAAATGAATACACACTATTTTCGCTTTTTTCAAACTTTAATTACTTGGCCTGAAACAGAGTTTTTGATATTTAAAGTCAGACTTTGACTTTAGATATCTTGAAAAATAGGCTTATAGATTCTTAAACTGGGACTCTGAAAGTAGTACCATAATAAAAAGCATTATTTAGTCAGTATTATCATCCCCAATTCCATCCCATCCTGGGTCAGTCCTTTATCATTCATATATAGTTCATTATATTTAGATCACCTAATTTCTTTGAGTTATTTAGCTACATTAATAATTATCTTTGTAAGGGTTCACTGTAATCTGTGTGTGGATTTTATATATATAATATATATATATATACAGCTCTGGAAAAAAATAAGAGACCACTGCAGAAAAGTTTTATTCTTAAAACTGTTAATCTTATCAATGCACCACCAATACAAATCAATGCATGTTTGTTTCATTTTTTGTGAACTGTGTCTTTGAAATATTAAGTATAGAAGCAACTTGACACTCACTGAATCCTTGTGCCAGTAAAGCTAGGATTGAGGCCTTTTTTCTTGATTTAAAACTTTTCTTTTTAATGGTTTTGGCAGTTTTTACTGTTTTTTATACTGTTTATTTTTAAATTTCTAATTACTTTTGAAAGACAGCAGTGCTTTTTATACATTTTCTGTTAAATACATTTGGATTCAGGTGCTCAATAAATAAGTACCTCAATAAACAGAATTTAGTATGTTTGTGTTGAAATTTAACAAAGACTGGCATGAAATGCATGTCATACTCCGAGAGATACTGATTTAAGAGTAAATTGCAGTGGTTTCTTATTTTTTTCCAGAGCTATATATATATATATATAGCACTCTTGTTATTAGTGCAACTAATAGAAGCCTCCCTTCTATACAGCAGAAGACATTCATTTTTAATCAAACCAGGCTGATAGTGTCTTCAAATCGCTCTACTGAATGAAGAGAATCTTTTACTCTGTAATTTTGTCCTTTTTCCAACAAAAACATTTAAACTAAAGGGGATTTACTCAAGAAGCAAAACTGCAAAACATATTAAGATAAAAAAAATACCTTTTTTTTCTTTGAAAGGCTCAGTTTGTTATGATTCTGCTTAAAGCAATAGTTCACCAAAAAATTTAAATTCTGTCATCATTTGCTTACCCTCGAGTAGTTTGAAACCTGTATGAATTTCTTTGCTCTGCCAAACACAAGGGAGAATACTTTGAAAAAGGTTTGTAACTTGGCTGTTTTGGGTCAACATAAGAGTAAAATATAATGGGAGTCAATGGTGACCCAAAACAGCCTGTAATCTGACAGAATTCCTTTAAAACAAGTAATAAACTTAAAGACACATTACCTGTTTATTATCTTGTGTATTTTTGCTTATCTAATAAGAAATAAAGTATATTTTACCAGAAAAAAGAAAAATACAGGAAAAGCTAGTTTAACTTTTTAAAGAGGCTTGATAAATTCACACACATAGAAATCCATACTCTCTCCCCACTCACTTGGCTCACACACAATCTTACAGTAGTACTTTATGCATTCACACACTGTGTGGGACTGCGCCCTTTCTTGCACAGTTGCATTCTCTCTCTCTCTCTCTTTCTCTCTCACTCTCTTTCACACACACACACACACACAGAGACGTTCTCTTTCGAAGCCCCCACACTCTCAGCTCCTCTGTGACACACAGCACTGGGCCTCAGTTTGAGGTCAGAGGACATAGAACATCTGTGTGGGAGCGCTAAGCTCGCTGAGTGCCAGAGAGTGGGCCAAGGCCCGTTTAGACTGCAAATGCGGGAACACAACACTTACTCACACATGCACACACGTATACTCACACACACACACCTGTGCACGTGCCAGTTCCTGGTCAAACACACAGAGGGCATGGAGCAGGAGTCGGTCTTAAAGTCATTTGCCACATCACAGTTTGCTGAGCATAAACCGACAACACACACTCGCACTCACCACATGTCAAAGTCATTGACTTCTCTGGACTCTAATGGCTGGAAAGACTCTTCATGAGTCATGACTTTCAATCTACTGTAAATGTAGACTGCTTTTTTTAACAGACACTACATTGTTGGAGCACAGAACATGTGCATTCCTTTTTTATCACTCATGTATAATAATACATAACTTCAATTCATAATTAAAAGGCATGGTAGATTATGCACACACAACCTCAGTCATTAATATCTGGTGTGGTTTAGGTGTAACGTTTATATAATTAAAAAAAGTTTTTATCATGATTAAAAAAAATGATTTATCATGATTAAAAAAAACCTGTATTAAGTAATCTGCTATAAAAATATATATATCCAGCGATATTGCATTGAAACAACAATATTCATAATAAGTAGTGTTTAAAAAATAATAATTAAAAGGACAAATAGTAATACTAATTTACCATAACAAAAGTAGTTAAATAAGGTCTCAAAAAAAACAAGTTACAGCCATACATATCACATGTAGGGCTTTTTTCGATGTACTGTAGTCTGGATTTTATTTTCCTGTACATCTCATAGTTTTATTTATGAGGGCAAAGGCCTTAGCTTCTACCAAGTTATGTGGGAATTTGTGCCAAAATATTAGAGTTTATTGGACATATAATCTTTAACACCACCATCACAAAATATCTAAAAAAAAAAAAAGTCAAACCTTTTCTTCCCTTTTTAAAATTGATAAGCTTTTTTTTATTCCTGTTGGAAATACTGTACATGACTATACATTTACCATATGTTGGCATTTTAAACAGATGTGCAACCCATTTTTGGGTCACTGCTATTAAAAAAAGTTGCCATGACTATTTTATAACTTAAAGGGTTACTCCACCCCAAAATGAACATTTTGTCATTAATCATTTAGCCCCATGTCATAAAAGCTTCCTTCATCTTTGGGACACAATTTAAAGGGTTATGCCCAAAGATTTTAATTCTGCCATTAATTACTCACCCTAATGTCATTCCAAACCCATGAGACCTTCATTCATCTTCCGAACACAGATTAAGATATTTTTATGGCCACAAAGTTATCTAGATCAAGTAACATATAAAAAACACTGGTTAAACAGTCTGTGTGACATCAGTGGATCAACTTAAGTTTTGCGAGGGGACAGTCAAAAGTCTCCTGGTTTTAATCCAAAATATTATAAATTGTGTTCAAACCAAACTTTTATTTGCTTGGAATGACATGTGGGAAGTGATTAATGACAAAATTTTCATTTGGGGTAGAGTAACCCTTTGGCTGTATATGTGAAAAGTGCTGGTTCTACAACTCCTACAATTCATGTACAACTTGGGAACAGCCCCTTAATTCAAGTAAGGAGTAGTTAATAGTTGTTTTCTTAAAGGTGTAAATAATGACAAAAAATTTCCAAGCCTTTATGACCGACCTTTCGTTTAGAGGTGAATTATTCTGTTAGGAGTTTTTCACAGTCAGCCTCTGCAGTTTGATGCACCAAAGTTCTGACACCCTGCATCTTTAATGTCTGAATGTACACCAGAAGAACCCAGAGTGAAGTAGATTTAAGAGGTTAAGGAGTTCAGCCTTTCTTACTTCAGCGCACCTCTTAAATAAACCAAACAATTTGTTCTTGGCCATGTTTCAGACCAAACGTTTATCAATTGATTTACACACAGATTACCATTTAAAGATACAAGAGGGGAGGTGGAGTTTGGACAGAATGATGATAGTGCTCCGTCTGTAAGATGCCTTGTGAAAGCCCAGGAAATGGACACTATTTCCTTGGCTCTAGTGCGTTGCACCTCGATGTTTATCTGAGGCTTTGTAAAAGCCGAAGCCTTTGTAATGGGCCGTGCAGGGAATGTGTTTACTCTCCGTAGTCATTTACATGCTATATTTCTACATTTAAACATTGTACAGAGACACTGTTCTAGCTGTGGCTCTTTTCCAGTTATGTGCAAACGTGGGTCAGATTTACAATGAGGATCTGAATCACTGACTGCTGACTTTAGAATGCATACATCACTTTAATGAGCTACAGAGGCAGTTTATAAAGAGGATCAACCTAGATATATAGTTTACAGTGCAACTTGTCTGTACTCTGTAAATATTAATATATAAAAAGCTACAGAGTTACAGCAAATTCAACATATACAGAGCAGCAAACTAACTTTCAAATGCTTAACTTTCAATAACTTTCAGATGCCTAAAATACCTTAATTACTTTGAAATATCTAACTTCCAAATGTCTGACTTTCAAAAAAAATATGCTTCTAATTTTTTACTTTCTAAAAACTTTTTAAAAACTTTTTGTGTTTATTTTACTTCAACCCAGGGCTTTGACAAACTTTACTCGTCTAGTTATAAACTGGGTTACACACAGGTCACACATACCATGTGCTCTTTAAAACCCACAACCCACAGACAGTGAATATCATCCAAATTCTGCTCGTTTTACCATCAAAGTCTATTCTTGACTCTGGTTGACCCAATGAAGGCGCCTACACTGCTATTAAAAGCTCTATATTTAACCAAATATATTAACAGCCCTTACCCTCCCCCATCTCTTGTGAAAATGTCTCTTATGAGGAAACAAAGCAACAGAACAAGCAGGGGCATCATGCACCTAAATCCTGATAGTCTAGTGCTGTCATTTTGTAGTATGCGTAGTTGCATACTCAGTCACCACCCAGATTTCATTGATAGATAATCCTTGGTTTCATTTTTTTTTAGAAAGTGAGATGCTTAATTCATCGCTTTAAAATACAATATAAATTATATTTATAAATACACAAAAATATACAGAGTACACATACTTTAGGCAAAAATTTACATGGGTAGTTTCAATATAACAATGTGACTTATGATGTGACAAAAAAAAAGTAAAATAAAAAATAAATATCTAACATTGAAGATACACCATTCCATTCTCATACAAAAACGTACCCTGACTAAGTTGGTCCAAAGGGAAAAACGTAGTGGTGTTACAATAATGGCCCTTAAATTGTATGACTGTTACGGTTTTTTTTCACGGTTTAGCTGTGATCCACGCACGGATTTGGATTCAAATATTGGGTAATGATATTGCCATTATTGTATTGGGGT
>JAUCMT010000021.1:4533332-4546245 GCA_032357475.1 Enteromius thamalakanensis
GGCCATTATTGTAACACCGCTACGTTTTGCACTTTGGACCAACGTAGCCAGGGTACAATTTTATATGAGACTGGGTTTACCATTCCTATGCTATTTATAACTGAATTAAGTTTTTGTTTGTTTGTTTTGTTTCACTATATATATATATATATATATATGAGAAAAAATTAGTGGCATGCTTTCATTACTCACAGAAATGTTCCACGGAATATGAACAAAATTCTTTCAATATGCCATCATTTGCATACCCACACACATCCTTGTTAAAAGAGAGAACAGGTCTTTTCACTTATTTAAATGAACTAAGGGTTAACAGCTCTGTTCAATATCAGAATAAAAATGAGGTTGCATCAGTTATTCGACGTCCAGTCACTCAATTTTGTTGTTCTCTAATTAGGTGACAAGATCGGTGGCTGATTGCCCAGGGCAGATGACACTGCACTCCCAGCCTCTGCTGGTGTGTGGGGGGGACAGCTTCACACACTCCAATTTCGACGGCTGCATCGAGTCTGCCCTGAAGGTCTTTGAGGTTCTGAAGTCTTCTCTCTGAAAGGGGGTTGGGAATGTATGCCTTTATTTTGGGTTTTTGTTATGGAGGATGGCACATTGATTTAGATTTAAGCCCCTCCCGAAGGAAGATGGACGTACCGCACAAAGGACAGTAGAACTGTCACGTCTGTTTCTGCAGACATACATTTTGTTACAAAAACCAATTATACTGTCTGTGCCGGATGCTGAGGATTAGAGGACAACAGAGCACTGTGCAAGTTCAGTTGTGACTGAGGCAGATGCCTCATACTGGCATTGATACAATGTCTTTAACTACGGTTTTCTGATGTGTAGCAAATATTGTGAATGTTTCAGGCACTGTCACCCTTCTCCTGTCATAGTCTCCGATTAATAAAGTGATTAAAACCTATTGAAAAGCATCTCTTATGTGGGTAGTTCTCATTCTGTGACGTGACATTCTATACTTCAAACTGTTATTGCTCTTTTATCATTAAAATACTAAATTATAATAATTATTATAATTAATATAAAATTTATTACTATTCAATCATTAATAATTCAATTCAATTACATTATTTTGAATATGTACATTTTAATAATTTTTAAATACATAATACTTAAAATACAATAATTGTTTTATACTAATATATCTTGTATTATTTTAAAGACTATAAAATACTAATATTGTAGCTTAATAAAAATTTGGTTTGTCAAATTGCAAGATCATGTAAAATTAACTGGTAAAGGCAAAAAAGTTATTCAAATTAGAAAATGTATATAACACCTAAAATAAACAATTTCTCAGTAAAATAATTGTGGAATATAAGTAATTATTGTGATTTAAATCGTTGTGCGCATGCAGTAGTCCAAATATTACAAAATCTTAAACGATATGTCAGATAATCTTGATATATTTAAACTGTGCTTTTCTTACTCGGAGAGCTATAAAAGTCATTTTGTAGAACAAAATGTTGCCTGTCAGAAATAAAGTTGTAATTATGAAATTGAAATTGTGAAATGTAGTTGTAATTTATTAATTTATTATTATTTTTTAGGCAGAAATAAGTTTACATACATTCATGCAAATTTTAACCTACAATTTTGTTGTTAATTAAAATATGTGACGCATCACCCACCCCTAAGTGTGTGTTTGCTCTGCGTTTTTGATTGCATGGCCCTGGAAGAGCTCATAGATAATTTGTGCAAATCAGCCCCATCTTGCATTTGGTTTTTGAGCGCAGGAGTGGGGGGAAAGTTGGCCCAGCTCGGCTGCCACCCCCTACTGCTCTGTGTGCAGTAATTCTGCTTAGATGAGTGAGAGCAGCCATTGACCGACTTGTGCAGCTTAGTGCTGCTGCATCTGGGCCATAATCTGGGACAAAATGTTTGGCAGGCAGTCTGGAGAGAGAGAGAATCGCTCGTAATCCAGACGTAATTACAGCCGGGTGGGCCCAGGGCCCACTGCACAGCTGGGCCTGCCTCATTCTCTTTCTTGACCTCTCCCTTTCTCTCTTTCTTTATCAGTTACTCCCCCACTTCAAACTGCTCTTCTCCCTACTAATATTAGCCTCTGTGACCTCACCAGGATTTTATTACTCCCCTCCTGACATACAGCGCACTATTTCATCAATACAGCGTCAACAAAGCACCTCAAGACGGATGGGTTCATCTACACTTGTGCATTTATCATGCATCTGACGCTTAGCATGCTTTCTATATTTTCTAAAGGTACAGTCTGAAACACAGAGTCACTGCCTTGACAAATATGAAGCCAATTCTGCGCATCTCTGAACTACTGAAATTAGAAAATAGGCTTCATTTTGACTTTGACTTTGACTCCTGCTTTAAAGAGATTGACTATGTGCCGCTGTGATTTTTCTGTAAAAAGCAACCATGCATTTCTTCCACGTTAAACAAATACCAAGGCCAGGCTTCGGCAAGTATTTTGTGCGGTAGTGCGGCAATACTTTCAGGAACAAAGTTATCAAGAGCAGCATATAAAACAAGTCTCCAGTCCGTTTTGATTTAAAGGAATAGAAAAAAGGTTACACAGATAAAGCTCATCCTTTCTGCTTTATTATATATGAATAAAAGCCTTGTGTATGTCTTCCTCTTTCTAGCTGTGTTGGTCTGATCTGTTAGAAAGAAACAGAGAGCAGCAGAGAGAAAGAGGAGGCTTTACTCTAATGGATACATTATTCATACAAGTCATCCTGCAAGGAATAGAGCTCAGCTGCCTGGGTTGCAAAAGCCTTGCCACAATGTTGCATCAGCCACCTCGCTTTCATTAATACGCGCATTACCGTCTAGAGGTCTTTGATCTTTTTTTAGCAGTCAATAAAAAAGAATGGGCTATGGTTGAACACTCCATCGCAGGGTTGAAATTGTTAGCGATTTGATTTGGGTTGAGGATGTCTGCCCTAAAAGGCTGATGGACAGGCGTCGGGTAATTATGAGCTGGCGAATGTCGTGCCTCTCTCGTGCAACAGAGTCAGGCAAAGCCTTTGTTTTGCTGCCAAGGCTCGTCTCAAATGTTCCCCAGACTCCTTTCGCTTCTTACTTTCATCCCTGTCTGAAATCTTCTTGCTCCCTTTTTCTTTTATCCTCTTTGTTCATCTCTGGTGACATTTCGCATGCTCACCAAGGTCCCTCCAGACTCTTTCTCTTCCCCCCCTGACTGTTCATCAGTCCTCCCTTTCTAACCGTGCACACCGTAAAGTCGCAGAGCGTGTTGCCGCAGACGTGAGGATCATAGCTCCACTGACCTATTTTTATAGGCTATTCCAACAGAGCGTGGCTCGTGCATTCTGGGTATCTGATTTGCATTTTTGCTAAGTCACTGGCAGATGGCACCAGAGCTTGACGAGATAGCGGTAGGCTAATCCCTTCCCAATTGACACAGACACACACATACAATCCTCCTCTGCATCATCCACAAACCCATCCCCCACCTCTGAGGTAGATGAATGGCGGTCATGTGTGTCCTCTTTAGGTAGACCCCCCTAGAGCAGGATGAAAAGCGCTGGCATCATATCAGAAGTGCTTAGGCCCTCGCTCATACTGAGAATGGAAAGACATTTGTAGCTGGATTCAAGGGCATCACTAATAAGATTTTTCCCCCTTCATATTTGGTTAGAAGGAGAGATGTTTTCTGGGAGGAAATGAAAGGAGATAGTGCCTGGGTTTAGGGATATGAGGATCCTGTTTGTGTGTGTGTGTACGAGGCAGACAGGAGATTGGGATGTTTAGACTCCTCTCCCTCTTTCACATCTCTAGGGAGCTCAGGCTTGTTTAATTAGAGGGGTGGTGCTACGGGTAATGGCCGCTGACGTCATCGCCTCCTCTTCTCGCTCTCCCGCTTTTCCTCACAGGCCTAACAGCATGGCTTTCTCAGCAGTCAATATACCCAAAAGCTCTTTATTGATCTGGGAGTGACGGTTTCACTCACATGGCAGCGAACTACTCTTAGGTAAAGGCTAGAATGCACTGAATGACTTTTTTGACTCAATTTAGGAGTCATCTCTAATTTTTGGTCAGTCAGAATTGACAGATTTTGAGGGAAATCGCATAGATTATGATGGGCACAAGCTTCAAAGTCAACCGTTTAGTGTTTGATGTCCAGTTTTTCTCTGTAACCATTTACAAAGCCGGCAAGCGTATGATGCCTAGTGTTTTTGAATCTCTTCAGAACAGTCACGTTATATATTCCAGCTTTCAAGCAACGAACCCAGGCTCTTTATATGAAATATGAAAAATGTGCCTGTGGCAACATTTCTGCAATGTTATATTTCTTTTTGCGACACTTGGTGCTTGTTAATTTTTCCAAAACATGAATCTGGTAACATTTTATTATGTTGGTCACTGTAAAGTACCACCCACACTGACTAAACACTACCCTAAACCTAACTGATAGCATTAACAAAAGCAAACATGAGATAAAAACACTGTTGCTGAAGCAACCATGCCATTTTTTGCTTGTCTAAGTCTTTGAGCTCTTTGGTCATGTTTCACAGGTCTCGTACCGAAGCTGTACCACCAAGCAACATTACAGGAATACATATGGGCCTAGTTATGTGATGCTGTATATACAATGCATTTAGGTTACAATCAACTTTAGATATAATGCAACTCTAATTACCCTAGCATACCACTGCACATGATGTTACAGTACTTAAAACATAAAATGTAGTGATGAACAGCATCATTTAAATATTATAATTAGCTTATAATATTTTGTACAAATTGTTATAATAGCATTTTATGATTCTCTGTGTCCAAAAATAAAAAAAAGCTAGCATTTTAAAAGCTAGGCTGCTGTCACTCTTCTAAAATAAATGTGGTTAAGTTAGTAGCTTTGCACCTTCTCAGTACTGATAGCAGCATGCCAGCTGTCAATCTGACATCAGCAGCTGCACATTAAACTGTCATTTCTTTCTACTGTCCTGCCCAAAGACTGGTTCAGAAAGCTAGACATCAAGGTGATTTAAGCACAACCCGTCCAACTAGTGCAAGCCTCCTGCCTGGGTTCTTCTCAGGAATTGTTTTGAGAGTGCAGAGAGTCATTAACAACCCTTATGCTTTGCGCAACGCTAACAGGATCCACGCCATCTGTAGCTTGTGAAATGGTGCCACACCACAAAGTAGGCCTTGTCAGGGAAACGCGCGTCCCCATAGGATGGAAAAATCACAAATGAGATCTCTTTAATATCTCAGTTGTTTTAGAAGCAGGATAAGTGATGCAATTGTTCCATACTCTTACAACAATTTTTTTCTTGTTAACATTTATATTTTTCCCAAACTAATTTTTGTTGCACTTTTGTCCATCCTATTTAAAATATGGTGCCTTAACATACGAAAATTTAATAAATGTATTGCCACAATTCTTTATATAATCTATATTATGTTGCAATAAAAGTATTGGTCAACTGTACTGTCTTTTAGTACATGAGTATTTTCTTAGACCCTAGACATTTTAGGATAAACAAATGAGAGAATGTTGGCCATTGATAGTGCTGTCAAACGATTCATTGCATCAAAAAAAAAATAAAAGTTTTTTTTTTTCAAGTATGTATGTGTGCTGTGTATATAGAAAAAAAACTTACATTTAATATATATTTTAAAAATATTGACTTGTGTATATGCATTTATATACATATATATATATAATATATATAACATATAATATATATATATTATTCTATGTTATATTATATATAAATATATTTAATATATAAAAACAGATTTTTCTCAAATATATATATGCATGTGTGTTTATTATATATATATATATATATATACACATACTATGTAAATGAAATGTTTATTTTGGATGTGATTAATTACACTTGTTCTAGAACTAACTAGGTTGTTCTCTCTGTCCACAAATGCGTTTGAGTGCATGAAATGGTGAACATTTTACTGTAGCATCACAGATCTGATTGTACTGTCATCATAAAAACATTCTCAGATCAGAGAGCACGGACAACAGATGGGCTCAGAGCTCCAGCATGTCAGCGATGGACAGGCACTGACCACTGCCCCACAGGAAGTGATGGCTCAAAGCCCTTTGTTCAGTGCTGACGTACAGCTCAAGCTGTACAGGAACCTTTGTAAAGATCTCCTCTAAGTGTGCAGAACAGGAGTATACACTTCTACCTTTGGCCAGATGCTGAATCGGTGGTTTGTATGAAACCTTGAAATGAGTTTTTCAGCTAAAATAGGTTGTGCTTCAGGCTATGTTGGAGGGTACGCGCATGGTATGTACTTAATGAGTATTCGTGCATATGAATTGGACTCAGACGTTATGCAAGACCATATGTGTCTGGTATGAACTCCGTGACAGGTTAAGTGTGTTTTAAATTGCCTAACCTCTCATAAGAGGAGAAGAGTACTGAGAGGACTGGTTGTACATGTACTGCGGCAGTGGCACACCCTAACCCTTAACTTCTAGGGGAAGTGTGCACACTCACACTCTCAGGGGAGTGTAGTTAAGTTACAC
This sequence comes from Enteromius thamalakanensis, assembly GCA_032357475.1. Classification (NCBI taxonomy): domain Eukaryota; kingdom Metazoa; phylum Chordata; class Actinopteri; order Cypriniformes; family Cyprinidae; genus Enteromius; species Enteromius thamalakanensis. The sequence goes on from JAUCMT010000021.1 coordinate 4,539,841, forward strand.
ACACACATACACAAATTGTCTGTGAGCCTGAAACTCCACATGCCTCACTTTCTGACTGCAGCCAGACTGTTTTACTCATTAAATTTGTTCAGTTTTTTTTTTTTTTTTAATTGGGTAATCTATTATAGGATCATTTTTCATTTAACTTAAGTTTGTTAAAGTTTGTTTAGTTATTAACTTACAGTTTTCGAATACACCTCTAAACTAAAGTAAATAGCCAGGTGAAAAAACTCCTGAAATGAATGTCGTTGATGCAGTTCCCAAAGGTATAATAATATTTATAGTTTATAAATAAAATACTTTTTTTTTTTTACATATACACACTGTCTTGTAACGGAAGTAAGTTATTTATTTACATATTATACAGAATTTTGGGGCATTTTTCCTTTATTGGGCATTCAGTAATGTATATTAAATGATAGATTAAAAACAGAGTTCACCAATTGAGCATTTTATCACCCACACAAATTTCTGACCCTGGTCAGGACCTACTTTAACTTCCTGAAAGTGAAAAGAATTTGGTCTACCAGTGCGGTCTGAATGCTATCTGCTCAGCTCTAGACATTTTACAGTCTTTCTCTCATTAATCAGCTTTATAAAGGGCCTGTGTGTAGAAGGAAGAGTGTGTTATTTGGCCAGAGCCATGAGCAGGACAATCTAACGCTCGGCTAAAGCCTTTTCAGCTCAGATTAGACCAGCGCTCTGTATTATACACAATAGCCCTCCCCTAGTTGTAAATCTGTTACAGCTTTGGACTTTAGACTGCAGAAAAGAGGGCAGAAATCTGGGAGAGCTGGCACGAACACTTCTGCTCATTTTGGGGCTGAGTGGGGGAAGGGAGCGTGAGCGAAAGCCTGGGAGGCACAGCCAATCAGATGTGAGGACACGTCTATTGCTTTGTTTTGACTGGTCACATACATTTCCCATCATTTTCCTCTCCTCAATGCCACAGAAACATTCAATATTCTCAGCTTGGTCTCACATGCAGTGTATTATTCATTTAGATGTTCAAAGGTATATTGCTTTCAATAGAATGGAGCATGTATATTGCATTTCAGAAAGCCTTGAGTATATTAACAGTCAGATGGAGTCTATGGAGAAGAATTCAATTGCTTCTGTTCAATCTTCAAAAGTTTTCTGACACTGTCTGAGCTTATCTGAACCCGAGTAGAAGTGTTTTAGAGACTTCGATAAGAAGATAAGAATATTAAAACCTAGTTTGAAGATTCAAATCATCCTTCAAGTACGTTTGATTGTTGGTACCAAACACTCACTGTGCTGTATGAGGTACTCTATTAAGAATTGTTATGTTTGTTTGTTTTTTTTTTGCTAAAATCTGTGGGCACTGTTAACTTTACTTGTCTTTACTCAAAACATGGAGAATGATACAGCACAAGTAGTGAAAAATTCAAAGGAGTATTCAAGTATGACATTACAAACCCAGAACTTTCTCTCTTTATCCATATCATTTTTCCATTTAGATGATGCAATAATAAGATATATCAAGTGGGTCGATTACATTACATGATTTGAGAAACATAACGTCATCATTTGCATTAGTTATATGAATTTTTAATAGTTATATGAATCTTTTTTCTGTTTAACACAAAACAATATTTTACTTTAACTTTAAATTTGTTGATAATCAAACAGTTTCTGGAAGCCAGTGACTTTTATAGTAAGGAAAAAATACTTAGAAGCCAGCAAATGTTTGGTTAACATTTTTTATTTTGTGTTCAACAGAAGGAAGAAATACATATATGTTTAGAAAAATAGGAGGGCTAGTAAATGATGACAAAATGTACATTTTAGTATCAGCTATTTCTTTAATACAATGATGATATAAAGGGTGATGCGTGATTATGGTCTTAATACCGTAATATTTTTACCACACCACAATTTTTTTTATTTTTTTTTTTAGTTGTAAGCTTAAACTTCATTAACAAATTTGTATAAACAGTTTTGGAAATGACATAAAACCAATGTGAATGCAAAGATTTCTTAGAACATGTGTTTTAAACTAGACTTCGTTCACCAAATCAAAGCACATTTAGGCCACTGTTGGATAAACAGCCTTTTCACTCAAACTCTGTTTGTTTTCTTTCCTTTTTTAACAGTAATGTTGTCATAGACACGGATGTTTTGGATTACTCAACTAATGGACAACTGGCAATCATGGATTGTTGGACATGGACTTTCTCTCTGTGTCTTTGACTAATCGAACCAAGGGGATTTTACAGTACACCTCTTCTGTAGCTACTGCTTTTTGGGTTATAAGTCGGCCAAGAGGGAGTGTTTTTTATCTGCACAAATTATAGGGGGGAAATCTACAGAAGGGGCTTACAGAGCTGAAAACATTAAAATCAGGTAAACCGGACGGCAATGTTAGGACCAAGAATATGATAGTTGCCATTATAATTTGTCATTCTATTATAGAACACATTTTACGCATTCATCAAAACAGCACAGTTTGCATACTCCTGAAATAGTGTGGATTCGTTGTGACCCCATGCTGTTAAGAAAGACACTTTATCGTCATGGAAGTAAAGTAATTAGGACATGTAAAGAGAGAGGGGGTAAGAAAAGGAAAGAATGCAACAGCATGAGAGGGAGAGAGACAGAGCGAGGGACTGTATCATGGTTTACCCGCTGCAGTGGCAGGCTGTGGTCTGCAGACTCTGGGGCTTTTATGGCTGTGGGAAAGGCCAGGAGGTCACCCAAATTTCGTCAGACATCATTTTTTTAAAGAAGGCGATTTCAGCATATTTTTTTCCTCCACATGCCGTGTTTACTTTCATCCACTTCCCACTGCGTGGCTCCACTGCAGTCTGGGGAATATGCGCTCTACATTTGTACACCCCTTCCCTGCCTTTGCCTTTGGTTGAGTGGGACAGAATCCATGAACATGGTACTTTAGGGGCTACATTCACACAGAAAGATGCTTGTTTTTTTTTTCCAAATACAATTATGTTCACACATACCCTATAAAAAAGTAATATACATGTATTTCATTCTAAGATTAGTTCAACTCTATTAACATATTGTCTAAAATATCACTCAAGATTGATATAAAAAATTCTAATTAACCTTTATTTGGGAGTAATACTTGTGCAAGATTTACATCTCTTAATTTGAAGCCTGAAATGTGTTGTGATTGAATGTGTAAAGATTGAATAATCTTTGAATAATATCTACATTTAAATGCAAAATATTTAAAGTGTACACAATCAAATATATATTCAGTATATCTTTAGTGGGATTTTGGCACTACTTCCACACATTGCATGGGTATATTACTACAGATATTACCATGTGACTTACTGTATGACCTTTGCGGTTCAGGGCCACATATTTATAAATTGGCTTTACCCACAGCACAAGCTGTATGTGCAATAAAGGGCTGCTTCATAGTTGACAAACAAAGAAATTAGTTTGTTTTGCAATATATTGTAGGTGAACATCAAACTTATGCAGCACTAACTTGTTTTCTGTGAATATGTATATTAGGTTCAGTTGAAAACCCCTGCAAAAGATTTTTTGTGTGAGTGAAGTGTCCAAATGAATCAAACTGAGTCTGATGTTGCAAGCCCATTTCAAGTCAAGTTTACTTGTATAAGTCAACCTTTATTTATAGCACTTTATACAATACAAAATGTGCATTAAACAGGAAAATAGTGTGTCATATACAGTATATGTCGCATTTTACTCTGCATTTCACTGGAGCTACTTTACCACAGAATCTTAACTGCCCCCATAGAGTTTCTATAATTGCTTCTGCTATTTCCTGTTTATCTCTGTGAAGATGCTTTGACACAATCTATATTGTATAAAGCACTTTAGAGATAAAGGTGACTTGACCAGCATCATTAGCAGAAGCGTCCCACTCTTGTAAATGGTCTTTCTCTCTAGTGTAATGATGGGTCTGAGAGATAGACTACTGGCGTACTGCTGCCTTTTTTGGGAAAAAGCAAAAAGAAGCGGCCTTAAGTTTCATGAGATGGGACATGGTTTCAACTTGACTGGAAATCTCATTAGCAAACAACCCAGGAATAACAATGCGGTCGCTGGACTGTAAAACTCAGGAGAGAATCAAAGAGACTCTTCTCACTCCACACACCAGACCCTCTGATGAGAGGGCCAAAGCCCAGCTACCTTTCGGATTCCACATCCCCCATGGACATTAATATTAAAACAATCTCCCTCTCTGAGAAGCGGCATTAATGACCGGCAAAGTAATTATCCTTTCTACAAACTGCAATCTCGACTTTCTCAACTCATGTGAAGAGGGGCGGTTCGGAAGACCTTGTGACACAGGCATTGGTCGTGCTTAGAAGAACCGTGTAGCGCTTTGATCAGTCCCGACTTCCTGCAATGATGAATCTCTCATTTGCTCTTGTCCCACGTCAAGGCCTGGATGGAAGTCTTTGGGGGCGTTAGACAAACAGCGGTTCAAGCTGCGATGGGGGTGGAGGAGTTGCTGAGTTTGGAGAGTGAGAGCGAGAAGCTCAGCGGCTGTTTTGATGGCTTACACAGATGTTTGTCATCCCTAAAGAGTGGAGGCTTTCCCACCTCTGCCCCTGCTCCTTTCACAGGCCCTCGCACCTGAGAACGAACGTATTCATGTGTGAGAATAAAAGACAGAGGATAGGACTGGCCATTGAGCTGTGACTGATGGCAACATGGGGGAGAACAGCCACGGGGCGTCTGGAAAAGTGGGTTAACCCGTATCTGGCCCCTCTGCCACTGCTGGGATAAACCTCACAGACCGTCATAATCAGATACACGTAAAACTCATAAACATATGCCTACATGCATGTGATGTTTTGTTACTTATAGCCGGGTGGTTCTAAATGGCGACTAAAACTGTATGCATCCTAGATAATGTGTCTCACATATTACATATTTAGATATATTTAAATATATATATATATATATATATATATATATATATGAATATTAGGTGTGAGCATAGATAATTTTTTTAAATCTAGATTAACATTTTTATTTTGCAAAATGCATTCAGAATATGTCTACTACATAAATAATGACTAAAAGTAAAGCTCTATTCAGACGGGACTAGTTCCCTTTCAGTCGGTCACTCCAAATCACGTCGGTGAATGACAAATAGGAATCTCGCTTCGAGATGGCAAATCTACTCTGCGTGTATATAAACACGCCAATGAAATTGGCACATGCTGATTAATATTCAACTGCTCCTAATCACAGTGCAAGTATAAGTAGGTAGGCGGATTAAGCATGCTGCAGGTCCACGACCCGGAAGTCAGAACTCTGTACCGCAACGGACCTCGCGCTACGTGCGACGAAGGTTACTGTGTGGGCTCTGGGTCGTGCGTTGTCTACATCTGTAGTCCAAGAGTGCTATCTGTGGTTGTGTCTGGCCGACATGTGCGAGGCATACAAGACTCAGGTCTTGAAGGGCATGTGTCCCAAACCGGCTTCTTCGGTGGATACTTTTGCCCAGCGGTTCTCCGCTGCCAGAAAGCAGACTGAGGCTATCCGTCACATCCTGCCACGGCGGCCAGCTGTTGCCTTTACCCGGACCCCGTTGGTACAGCCTCAGCCTGCTTGTCGCCGAGGGCGGTCCCCCGCTGCCACCTCCGCTCCTCCGCCCAGCCCGTCCAGGCCCCTGCAGGAAGGGTAGGAGGCCCCAGGGTGAGCGACACAAGGGTTGAAGGTACTGTTCTTCGGGAGTTGGTGAGTTCGAAGGCCAGGCATTCCAGTACTGCGTTCTGCCCTTCGGGCTCTCCCTGTCGCCCCGTGTGTTTAAGTAGCGGAGGCTGCCCTGACTCCACTCAAGGAGAAAGGGGTTCGCATTCTCAACTACCTCAATGATTGGCTGATGCTAGCACAATCCAGAGCTCAGTTGTGCGAACACAGGGACCTGATGTTACAACACCTCAGCGTGTTGGGCCTTTGGGTCAACTGGGATAAGAGTTGTCCGGTGCAGAGGATCTCTTTTGTCAATATGGAGTTGGACTCGGTCGCACAAACAGCGTGCCTTACAGAGGAACGCTCTCAGTCGCTGCTGGACTGCTTGAATTCATTCAAACGCAGGACGGTGGTTCCACAGACACTGACTGCTCCATATGAGACCGCTTCAGCACTGGCTTCACGAAGGAGTCCCGAGGTGGGCATGGAAACACAGCACGTTCCGGGTTCAGATAACACAGGCCTGCCGTGCAGCCTTTTCCTTGTGTCTTTACGACCAGACAGCCATTGAGCTGTCTCGAGCAGCGCTCCCTGGATGTGAGGACACAGCCAGAACAAAGGCAGGGAGACACTTGCTTGCAGTCAAGAAGAGATGAGTTTTATTTACACATATCATTAAAGTTGATCCTCCTCACAGAGGCCCAACCAACAACTAACCATCAGAGCACAAGAATG
>JAUCMT010000021.1:4553364-4594527 GCA_032357475.1 Enteromius thamalakanensis
GGTAATAACATAATAACATACAAAAACATTATACATACAGTATATATACAGTACTGTCCAAAAGTCTTAGTCCACTAGTATTTTTAGCAACAAAAAATGGTTTTAAGTTGGTTATTTCTATCTTTTGCGGTAGCGTGTCAGTTGGAAATATCAGCTTACATTTCCAAACATTATTTTTGCCATTAATTGTAATAATGCAGTGAGATTATTGTCTGCACAAGGAGTCTGTGTGTTCCACACAGAGATCTAATCATCATCCAGTCTGTCTGGAATGACATGAAGTAACAGAACAAACTGAGACAGACTCAATCCTGAAGAACTGTGGCAATGTCTCCAAGATGTGGAGCACTGGCTGTTGTCAGACTCCTTGTGCAGACAATTATCTCACTGCATTATTACAATTAATGGCAAAAATAATGTTTGGAAATTTAAACTGATATTTCCAACTGACACGCTACGGCAAAAGATGGAAATAACCGACGTGTGTATTGGTATGTCACAGTTTTATCATGTATGTGAGAGCCGACCGCAGCATGCTGTAAGTACAAACACCATCTTCATGCAGTGTCTTCCAACACTGAAGTAAATATGGCAAGACTGTCCGACAGCACATCTCACAATGAGACGCTTGTGACAGGCTGGAAACATTGAATTCTGTTTTGTTCTTTTATTTGCATCCGTCTTGCGGGTCTAATGTGAAAAGAAAAATTTAAAGCTGCAGGTTTCTTTTTTCCATGTTCCTAAACTTCAAGAAAAGGCATGATTTTTCACACAAAATGACTTCCACAGAAGGTAGCACTTTCTTTTTAAGCAGACTTTCCCCAGTTCCCAAAGAGCAGAGTTTTTCTGAGGCAGGATCGTGTGGGAGGCGGTTATGTCATGTTCCTCATGGGGAGTTACCATGCTGCTGGTGTTGTTAGGTAACTGCAGCACAGCCCTGAGCTTCACTCATCTTCACTGAAGAGAAAAACAAGACTTCAAATCCATCTGTTACATCTAATGATCAGGGCCGCATAACCAGCCATGTTTGGAAATATGATAAGTAACCGGCAGTTATTTTAAATTCCTGTTTTGTTTTCAAGGGTCCTGACACCTGTTCATCAAATGAATGCAGTGTATGTGTAAAATCAAAACAATACAGATATGTGTCCGAAACAGAGATAAATAAAAGCGAAAGCGTGACACTGTAATTCATCACGAGACTGTCAAGCGTGATAGATAATGGCCAACATGACATGGTCACAATGTAAATGTGGAAAGGGGAGGCTGTGTTGTAACATTTACTTCTTCTTTTGATTTCTGTCCTGAGCTGAGTATCTCCTGGGTCGCTGGCGTCTCTCCCCTCCCCCATCAGCCACAGGACAAAGCAGCCTATATTACATGACATGACCACAAATTATATTCCCATTCCTTTTTTTTTTAAGCATTAAAGGCACAAATGATACTTTGTTTGATAATTATTTGATTTCATGTTATTTAACCCTGAATTAACATGAAGAGTAGCAAAATTGTAAACTTGTCGCCTCTTACAGTAAAAATGTTCTGTCCAACCTTAAGAGGTCTATAAAAAAAATAAATTCAATTATTAAAAATAAATAAAAATTGTTTGTGTGTGTGTGTGTGTGTGTAAAATAAAATGAGAACAGATCTTGAATTAGGATTATTATTTTTATTATGATGATCATTATTATTACTAAAAGTAGCATTTTATTGTTGTTGTTATTATTATTGTTTGATAACGAGGTAAAATAAGTTTATGAAAATCAAAAATTCAGAACCATAATGTTTTATTAGCAAACAAAATAATAATAATTACTGATCACAAAAAGTCGTTTAAGAGTAAGAGAGTTGAGGGTTATTTCAAGAGGAGATTGTATTATATAGGTTACACTTTATTTTGATAGTCCACTTCAGACATTTTACTAACTATAAGTAACTTTGCAACAACATATCAACTAATTCTCATTAATCTGCAACTACATGTCTGCTATCTCTCAGAGTAGACTAGGTTTAGGTTTAGCAGAATAAGTTGACGTATTCTTGCAAATTTTCATATAGTCAGTATGCTGTATGTTGTGGACCCATCAAAATAAAATGTTAGAAGACAATCTACTAATACTCTGACTATACTGTTAGTAGAATGTTTAAAGTGGACTATATAAAGAGTCACCGTTATATTATTATGACAAAAACTATTTGCTAATGGAAGTTGTGTATGTAAATCTCAGAGTAGCAACTTATTTGAGTCACATGTATGCCAGACAGGGTGAAGATCTCTTATTAGTGAAATTTAAAAGGGATTCTCTATTAAATTATATTTAACACAGTGCTCAATCTCAGCTTTAAAAAAGAAAAAAACCTGATGAAAACAAACCTTGACTAGAAAGCTTGAATAATGGCATCCTAAATTTAAATGATTTCTTCTTAAGGGGTTGTTATGTCACATTTATTTCAAACAGCAGTCACGAGTGCTATCAAAGATCAGTGGTGAAGATGACAAGCTCATTAGTCTGTACATTAAACCAATTTCTCTTGGAAATTAGTGAGATTCATGCACACGGGTTACGCAAGCAGCGTCTGAGCGTCTCCTGTAGGTCCGACAGTGAGGCCTTTATTTATAGATAACAGGGTAGAAGGGTAAATCAGAGGTCATTAACATTTACAGATCTCCAGTAAGGCTCCAGACACAAAGTGTGGTTTGAGGTTTTAACTTGGATCTCTTTTTAAACCTAATAGAGATATATTTAAAATCAAAGTTTATTTTCTGGGCACAAAGATGTATCCCATACGGCAGTTTATTTACAGAAGGTTATAAATATTTCTTCGTTCTGTTGAGAAAATCTAAATAGTCCCCAAGAGCAGTTTTAGAGAAGTTAAAGAGAGAGAGGGGAGGAAAAAAAAGAACTACATTCGTTTTCCTGAATTTTTTCTCAGCTGACATGAAAAGCACCTTCAGCATGAAACTGAAGTCATGGGTTCAGCCAGAACTAGAGCTGTAATGGGCAGCTGGCAACAAAAACCATGAGGCCTACTCAAGTAAAACAGTCATCACACTAATGCATTTGGCCAGAAAAAGCAAGATTACCCAATAGAATATTCATATGAGTGAGATAATCATTTCATTTTAGTAACAAGCCTACATGTACTTGAATAGAAACTGATGATTTGTGGTTATGAATATGAACATTTAGTTTCAGTCTCTGCTGCTATAGTTCAATACTCATGTATACAAACTCCTATTCAGAAAATTCATGTTTTTCTTGTTTTATTGTTTGTTAAAAAATGACAAAAATATAAGCTATAAATATAAGTATAGCTAACTACGAAAATAACCCAAATTCAGTTTGTTTGAGACTAATTGGAATGCACATTAAAAAATAGATTTATGAAAATTCTGTTTTATCAAATAAATAAGAAAATCTAGGTTACAGTGACAAATTTGCAATGGATATGAATGGGGCCAACTTGTATGTTTAAAACTAAAGTGTTTATGCAATATATGATAACATTATATTAGCATGAAAGAATCCCTTACTAAATAACAAAAAGTTCACAATAACCTTGATTTTTGCTTCTAATAACCTTGAGAAGGATGAAGTCCAAATACATTTTTGTGGTCATCAAATGCTACCAAAACAAACAAAAATAAAACCCTCCAATGCCATGCAACTACAAATATGTCAAATTTGCTGTCAAAAACGACAAACTGACAAGAATGAGACTTTATTGGATTTATGTGGAGTTTATAACACTAAGATAAAGGGCAGTTTACACGTACAATTACAAACAAACATGTGATTTGTATGAGCAACATGATTACCTGTACAATATTTCAAACATGGTTGGTTTGTGTATTCTCAGTGCATAGGCATTACACACAGAGCAACTGTTGCACAGCACAATAGTATCTGAACAGGCTGAAACAGAGTAAGGCTGTTTTCTTAAGAGACTGAAAATATACCGCGTTTACATTATGTGAACGTAAAAACCCTCTGAGGAGAAGAATGATTTCTAATGGAGCACGGTCGAAGTCCAAAGGGCCCCCTGCTGCTAGTCTAGCTGGACGATTTAGTGCACAGTACCACCCTATCTATCCTTCCAACCGGCCGCATGTATGACACGACGTCCTACGACAGTTTTTAAAGCGAGTACGTTTCTTTAACTGTAGGCGAGAGGCACTTTGTGGCAACCACAGGCATCATAACAACATATTGCACAAATCAGCTAAGAAAGAGTGACGTGAAACATATACACTGGCACCTTTGAAGACATTTGTTTTTCATTAAAGCTGAAAATTTATTTTTCATGCTGCCTGTGAGCTCCACACACCCGTGCCACATCTGAGGGTCTGCGTACAAAGGTACTGTGGCTAAATTGTCAAATGTGAAAGGATGTGTCTCGTTGCAGAGACAATCCGAGGCTTAAAAGGATATTTCACCTAGAAATGGACATTCATCATTTACTCACCCTCAAATTAAAAAAAAATATATATGGTGGTAAAACTGCTAGTAAATATCATAAATAACTACAAGGAAATGGCACGTTACAATTAAATGTGTAAGTATCAAGACTGAAATAGTATTTTCTTGTCAAATATACCCTATTTGTTCAATAAAATGAATGGTGGAACCCAACTGAAAGGCAGATGAAACATTCTTCGAAATATCTTTTTCATGCGGGTTTGGAAAGACACTAGGTGAGTAAATGACAGAATATTTGGGTGAACTATCCCTTTAAATTCAAGTTCATCATGTGATACCCTTCAGTAGAGTCACACATTAAACTGCTGAACATTTAAAACACATCAGCGTACATTTAGAGGGACTATGGAAAACACCTGCAGAGGGTCATTGCCAGAATGTGAACGAATACTTTCATAAATAGTCGCTTTATTAATTTTTTTCTATTTTATGCTTTCTTTAAAAAAAGGAAAACAAAAAAACAATTCAGTCAATAAAAACACATTTGATTCTATTGGGATGCACAGAGACAATATTAACGTCTTTTCATTTCACCTCTATTCTACTACTTTTGATTGCTGTAAAGCATTTCCAGAAAAAGACGACAAAAATAAAACAAAAGACAAAATTAAAAAAAATACTGTGGACCGCTGACTGAAACCCTGCAAAGACCTGTAACAGTGCAAATGTCTAGTACAATATGTTGCTCTATTATAGTAGCTTTAAATAAGTCAGTGCTTGGGCAGAATGGTAGGTATCAAAGCAGTAGAAGAGTAAGCATTGTCAACTTCAAGTAAGGCAAAGAATACCTCCCATGGGCCCTGCCTCCTCCTTTGAGCACGAAAAAAAAAAAAAAATCATAACACAAAATTAAGCTTAATTTTGGCAGGTTTTCAGTGATGTGAAAATGTAAACAAAATGAGAATCCTTGATAGGCTTGCTTTTATTCCTGGATTGGTTAGTGTACAATCTCATAAAGGAAGGCCCAGTCTCCTCCTCATGTCAGGGAAACGTATTCTTTCTCTAAAGGCAGGCGAGATGTACGGTGTGCAGTGGGCTGGTGAGAAGAGTGAAGCCTGAACGTTAACAGTACGAGAAAGGCAGCTTACTCACTACCCTTAGTGAAGATTCTTGCCCAAGAGACTGAGAAAGTTTTTTTTGTGTTTTGTTTTTTGGTCTGGCCACATCAGCCAGATGTTAAAAAAGATTTGGCATGCTTAAAAGAAAATTATACATTTAAATATTCTCATATATAGGGCTTTAATATTTCTGAAGCAAGCACAAGACTGTAAAATCCGTAGCTGCACTATGCTCATTCCAAAGGGAACGAGGCCTGTTCAAGAATAGAAAGAATGAGGGAAAAAAAAAAAAAAAGACTAGCTAGTGAGGGACATCAAATTGTTAGAAACGAACAACGCACCCAGTGTGTTTGAATGCTTGCATCATGAGGTTCTTTGCTCCAGAGTTACTGTACTATGCATTGAGTTTAGTTTAGCAAGCACCATTGCTGGATGAGCGATCCAGATTTCATTAGATCATGCACGATAAGGCTACAAACATGTTATAGGGAGCCAAAAATCTGATGTCTGACACAGCCAGGAAGAAAGAAAAACCAATGTAAACACTGTTGAATCTACTCAAAACTTGCATCCAAGGTTGATACATTCAGAAAAGGGCTTCTCCATGTTGACATGCATTACACGAGATGCTGTACACCATCAAACCCGTGGCCACAGAGCCCTCAAAGCAAGCTTGATCCATATCCCACAACATAGTAAAAAAGGAATTTTAGGACTGACGCTACCTTGAGCTCAAAGCAAGACCCTTTAAGAAGTGACACAGAAAACAAAAGCATTCTGCGAGAGAAAATTTAAACAAGTGCCAATTTGAAAAGGAAAACTTGTAAATAACAAATGAAGTAATCACTGAATGTCTTAATATCCCATCTACAGAAGAGCGATGGCAATTTCTTCTTCCCAAATACAATCAAATTGTAAATGACTTTAGAAACTTTTTTTTTTAGAAAAACATTGTATACTATTTATTCGACAACATGGAAACTGATTTCAATAACATGCACACCTTCGATCAACATTATTGCAACACTGGTTTCCCTGTTGTGTTGTATGTGTATTTGCTTTAAAAAAAAGAAATAATAATAATACATGGTGGAGCTATACGTTGTGTTTTCTGCCAAGGTGTCATGTAGTTTAGTAGAACCATTACCACTTTCATTCTAGTAGTAGTAATAATGATGAAAGCAGACTAAAAATGGCAAGAGACGCAGTATCCACCGCACAGCAGAGCTAGACGGACACGTGGCGGCCTTCCAGCAGCATGAGAAGCGTTTCACAGTAGGTAGGACAGACTAGAGAAAGACAGAGATGGGGGCATGAATGTTGATTAAAGCACTGGCCTAGGTTTAAAAGGTTGATGGAGCAGCGAATTTCGAACTCCACTGGATTTCTCCCACAAACAATCTCCCATCCTGACTGGGTTTCCTTTCTCGTGTGACGGCATGAACATGTATTTACATAATAGCTACTGATGCTTTTTTCCACAGAACATCAGTGTTGATACTTCATGGAGCAGGGTGAATGAACAAAAGAAAAATTGGTCAGCATTTTTGTCCCTACAATTGGTGGCATTTGTGTGACGCGTGTCCCAATTCAGCTTGGGGAGAAAAAGAAGAAAAAGGAGGGAAAAAAACAGGGTGGAAAAAAAGTACTTGCTTTCAGTTCATATTCAAGTTTTCTCCTTTATACAACTCTATTACGTATGGTTTCTTTTTTCTTCCCATAAAAATATTTCAAACTTTAGTAATCTGTTCTTCATCATACTGTTCATTTTCAGGGTCCGAGTCTGTTGTGTCCGAATACCGGTAATGGTCCGGTTCATTATCGCTAACATCCGGTGTTACAGATGTAGAAGTGCTGGCCTCCGAGTTGGATGGTTCCTCCACTGGTTTTGTGAAGTACAGCTTCACCTAATGGGAAAATAAAAGGCACATTTTAGCCTTTGAACATTAAACCTTTGGATGAGCCTACCACCAGTTTAACACCTTAATGAACAGCAATTGGTAGACAATGAGCAAAAGTGCTTAACACACCTTGAAGTTTGGAGAGAAGTATCTGTTGGCTTTATCCTTGTTGGCTTTATCCAAGTTGTTCTTGGTTAAAGTCAGGATTAGATAATCCTTGTCATTCTCTCCCCGTTCCGTGGTTTGGATCCCATCCAGTTCCTTCACTAAACCTCCGTTTTCAACCTTCTCCGAGCTCTCATCTGGTCCAGGGATGAAGAAGGTGTTCACCCAGAAGTGAAACATCTTATCCTTGTTAAAAAAAAACAAAGGTTTTTATTTGTATATCGCTTTCACAATATCATTTTAAAGCACCTCTAGAAGAATTTCATAATGTTACTTTTTACAAGAGCCACACTGAACATTTAAGAGTAATTGAGATTTGCCTTTTAGTATCTATTCTGACATGAGACTTTAAGACCTTAGGATGGGTGTAAACCACAGGCAGCATCTGAGATTATTAAGTCAATATATAATTGGGGGAAAAACACATTACTATATGGTTAAACATTACTATATGTAATATATATATATATATATATATATCCTAAACTTAAAGTCCAGAAAAAATACCTACATAATGATATATCATTATTGTGATATATTAATACTCATGCTACGATAAGATTGTTTTATACCACCCCAAACTTGTTAGAAGCCAACTCATTGCTAATGCCAGACTTACTCATTAAAAAAAAAAAAAAAAAAAAACGATTAAGTCGCTTATTTGTATTTACTCATTTTCATTTCCTTCCAGCACATTTATCACTAAATAATCAAAATGGTTTTTTTATAAAGCATAATGTATGCCATTTCAAGCAAAATAAGCACTATATTGTGATCTACACTGATACATGACATAAATTTGAAGATGTAGGACAAATGACTGACTCTTACAACAAAATTCCAACCCTAAAAAATAACTGCATGAAATACTGAAGTAAAAATGAATCTTAACCCATCACTCTTAACTACCATTGCAACGTTACATTTACTACTATGGAGCAATAAAGCAAAGCAATAATGATCTGTAAGAGCACCATGGGCCACTTGGTAACTGACACATACCTTTTTCATCATCTTGTTCTGCTTGTGGAAGAACTCCACCTTGATGTCACCACACACAGGCAGCGGCTGCGGAAAATCAAAGTACATGTACTTCTCCTCTCGCCTTGTGTGCGCTGGGTTTGAAGTGTGGATTTTGACCTTCAATTGGTACACCACAAACTGAGGATCTGTAAAATAAAACAATGTGTAATTGCTCTACCAGCCTTGTGCGGCAAACAAAATGTGAGTTTATGCATATCTGTTAACATAAAAAAGAAGAGAAGCATAAAGGAAAACAACAGGATAGAAACAGCAGAAATATTGATACAGAAAAGACAAAATAACAGTGGCACACTAAGGGCCCTATTCTGAGAACAGCTGACCCTGGACCACGCTTCCCATCTCCCTCAGATAAGGCATCTGACAAACGTCCACCCAAAAGTGGCGCTAGGGGCTTTTACTTGTACATGGCAAACACATACAGAGCAACACTGGCTAGGCTAACAGAACTGAAAATGAGAAACATTTTAGAAAAAGCTGATGTTACCCCAATGCCAATTGGTTTTTCTGAACCCATGCGGAATCTGCTCACTCTTGCTTTTTACAGCAGAATCCCCTTGGAGAAAAAGAAGGAGATTAAAGACTGTCCAGTGGCCTGGCCAGAGCAAGAGAGGGCACTACGAGAGGAAGAAAGGTTTAAACAGAGCTAAAAAACAACACACACTCATGCAACACAAAGAGCTAGACTGGACTGAACTAAAATTTTGACGGCCATCAAAGACACTATGGAGGAAACCGTAAGTATAACACCATTGGGAAGCCCTTCTGTGGTAAGGTACACTCAAAAAAATAAAATAACACCACACAACAGACGTAACAAACATACAAGATCAAAAATAAAATATAATGGATGATAAAGTTTAGATTTCACACAGCAGGTTGTCTAAAGCATCCAGTCCAGGAGCTGTGGACTGTGTAGAGCAGGCTTGGTCAGTGTCACCAAGAGTGTGTTCAGAATAGGGCCCGGAGGAGACAGAGAGACATGGATGCCACTGGACAAACTCTGACTCCAGGTAAAAAATAAAAAATACAAAAAAATCGGCCTGGAAGATCTACGCATTCCTTTTCTTTGAAGACATCAAAACGAAGTATCTAAAGCACATAATACTCGTGGAAGTACATTATCTATCTAGATAAACGCTAAATGTCTAAGTGCACAGAAAAAGGCAGGAGCTTGAATTTGTAGAGAAGAATTTACAGCAGTTGAAGCAAAAAGGAAAGCTGTGAGCAGCCATGAACACTGCGTGTCAAAGCAGCCTCTCAACACAGTTAAGATGAAGAAGTGTGAGCGGGGAGAAGCAGGAAATTCATTTCCAGTTACAGAGACTCTGTGTACACCTAGTATTAATGTCTGTTGACAATGGATGGTAAGGTAACTTTACACACGACGTTCAATTCAAACTTTAAAATAAATGCTAAAAAAGTTTAACATGAATAGTTTTAAAGGCCCTATAATTTATTTTTTCCTTTAAACATTTTAGATATAATCAGCACAACTGTCTTCAACCTTGATAATGAGAAATGCTCGCAAATTTTAGAATGATTTCTGAAGTAACGCTTGAAAATACGGTTTCAAAATGGCAACATCATACAAATTCATGATGTTAATGTTAGCAATACATTAACGCCCAATTGTCCACAATTAGCTCGAACATTTTTAACTCTGGTGTGATTTACCATTTACTGAATTAAGAGAAGTCCATACTTGTCACATGCAAGATACAAGTAATACCAGGTGTAACGCCAATATGTCTCGACTGAGCACATGAGATTGAATAGAGAGAAGTGGATAAATACAATACAAAGGCTAAATGTCAGAAAGAAGAAAAAAAAGAGAGAAATAAAAAGAGTTCACTTACTGCAGGTTCCTCCACTGAACATAGGCACCGTCTCAAACACCATCTTGTGAAACAGCAAGGCCACTGGTTTGTACTCCAGCTTATTCTTAAGAAGATAGCTGTAATAGTGGACATAACGCCGCTGACTGGGAATAGTCACTCCCTGTGAAACAGCAAAACCTGTCATGTTAACGCAAACATCCCCTCCTTTGCCTTTACAACACAAGCAATTTGCATCATGCTTCTGTAAAAGGTTACAGCAGCTGGGTTCCTAAAGTACAAATCCCACCTCTTTACTCCAAAGGAGAACCGTTTTTTAACAATTACTTAAAAACCTTTAAAAGTGATGTACAAGGTTGGTAATTTGTGTTATATGCTTTTGTTGATACCATCAGCCCACATTATTCTAAAAACATTTTTTGTAATCATTTAACAGAATTCCTGGTTTAAACAAACTACATGACCCATGATAATGCCAAGAAATTGAAACCAATCAGAGAACCGAAATAAGAAAACCGTGGCCAAGAGCTACATAGCACCCACCCACACACAAAGCACTGCGAAAGACGTAATAGTCAAGTCTCCCTTGCTCCCAAGCTCTCAAACAGATTACATTTTTTAGATACAAATACAGACGTGTAAAATATTGTTTCTATAAATCCAAATCTTTAAAATCAATTTTATATTTCTCCAAGTTTAATTTCAGTAGGTCATTTGCTATGCTTCACATGACTGTAGTTCTTAGTCGTCTTGTATCTTTTCCTTTGCCTTTCAAATAGTTTTTCAAATATATGTTTGTAAGGTTGTTACAACCTCATAGCTGGTTGGTTTGATTCATGGCATATGACGTTTTAACAAAAACTTATTTTTAATTCTCTAAGGGAAACATACTTCTGGAACAAAGGCCACTGAAAACGTGGATGGGCACTGGTGCCCTCCACAGAAGAATATTTAGGGGGAAATTATGTAGGTCAGCAGATTTTTATCTACCAGAACTTGACAGGTTTGAAACTCATCTGATTATAATATTATTAAAAATAAATAAATAAATAAATAAACCCAAAGCAAAAAAATATATACATCACCTTCTTGTCTCTGGTTCTAACTTCACCATAAAAATCCAGTGCCTCTTGTGCTTTTTTGAATTTGCCTCGATGTAACAAGTACGCACATATCATGACACCCGTACGTCCCTTTCCAGCTTTGCAGTGAATAGCTGCAACATGATTGTCATTTTCACTGAGCCACTTATCCAGATCTTCACAGAAAGGTTTAATAAGTTCTAGCTGAGGAGGATTGTGATCCTCAAATGGATACTGTGCAACTGCAAGAGAAAAATAAAAAGTTCATCAAGGCCTTCATTTCCACACAAAAGCTGACAACTTTTACAAAAGTGTATGTAAATGACGATTTGAGCAATCCAAGTATCATACCTCTGCAGTTAAATTTGGCAGTATCATAATTTCTTTCCGCACACCTAAACACAAAGAAACTGATGTTTAGAAGTTCAGTGTAACATTTATGCTAAGAACTTTGCATCAATGCCAAAACCAAGAGAACATTCATAGCTTAACAACAGACCTATGTGCAACGACAAACCCTCCATTCACAATGATCAAAACACTTGTTTTTCTTTAATGTTCAATTGAACACGATTGCAGCTTTTCTACTTTTAACAGCACATTGGAGGAAGTGTTCTAACAGTAAAAGCATTTTACAGAACTGAAGTTGTTTGAAACACACTTACAGATTATATATTTTATAGTGATTTTTATGCTTTGAATCCAGGAACCTGTAGAAGGAGGACAACAATTAGTTTCCAAGACAATTACAGTTGGTAAAGGAAGAGTTCACACCAAAACAAAAATCCTACAAATTTTGTTCAGTTTAAAAACACAAAGAGAGACTTCAGTCACTCCACTAAAAATCATTTTACCAAATTTGTTTATGCTTCTAAATGTTAAAAAAGACATTATAATATGATGTGCTATTAGTTAAAGTTCAATACAAGCTTACATTCACATAGAAACACTGATAAACACACATGAACATGCTGAATAGGCAGCAGATATTTGTGCAAAGGGTAACAAGAGATAGAGGCTATTTACACTAAAAACAAAAAGAAACATATGCAATTTACAGTTAAAATAGCATATTTTCTTAGCAATGGATGCTTTTTACACCAAGTGCAAACAATAAATTATATTTACACCAAGTGAAAATAACAGTATTTTTAATAATATGCTATTTACACTAATGATAATTTTATTTGCACTGTTAAAATATCAGGATTTTCTGCCATTTATACTAAATGTAAATAGTGGCAATTATCTGCATCTCAGTTTTGTAGTACATTGTAAAACAGTATGCACATTGAGTGTAAATTATACATTTTATTCACATTATTAAATGGAAGTCACCTTATTGGGACAATAAAGCCCTCCCTACACCTACCCTAACCATTCCCGACTTTTTTTTTTATCATTAATAATTTTATTATTTCTTTTATTTTTATTGAAAATAAGTGCTTTTCAATTTGATATTTAGAAGAAAAAAAAATTTGGCAAAAGGTGGGTTCAAACCCGGGTCTATTGCGTCAAAATGATTACGGTACACACACTGAAGCTGATGTTTGAGAGCTGTCTTTTGTAGTGTCCACGAGCCCAATTACACATTGGTGGGTGAAGTTAGTGTAAATAGCCTCTGCCAACAAGGTGGGCTATTTGCATTTAGTGTAAATAGACACTCCGTATTGAAGATGGTAAACGGAAGCAAGAACTTCACTCATTCTTGCAGAAGCTCAAATCTGCTTGTATGACATGAGAGAACTAACCTCATTGTTTCTTCCACTTAGCTAGATTAGCTATATAGCTAATTAAGCTTTAATTTAAAAGGTAATTTAAAGTGGTTGTCCTAATTCTATGTTCTAGAAACACAGTGTGACAGGTCTATGGCTGTAACTATCACAGCAGGTTTTTTTTTTTTACTACAAGGGTTGCAAATGTTTATAAGACTTACAGACACAAATGTTAGACTGACAAAATTTTCAAAGAATATAAGTGAATACTTACCGCACTACATCATCTATGTTATTTCTGTAGACACCCTCAAGTCTTTCAGCAGGAAAGCCCATTGCTATAATGTTAGGATAAATATCTAGGTAGCAGAGTTAAGGAAATGTGGACTCGATCTAGGAAAATTGATACGGACGAGAGAAAAAAAAAAAAAAACCTGCAGCAACAACATCATCTGACAAAATATAAAGCCTTTTATAAAGTCCACTGGACGCTTGTCTTAGACAATTATATCAACCAGTTAAACATATCCAAAACACAGACAATGTTGGTGAACAATGCAGAGCAGCTAAATGACGCCACAAAGAGCAGGAAAACTAACAAACATTGAGTCCCGGTTTCAGTTAAGAACTTACGCATTTCCACAAAAGTACCGCTTTACTTTTTAGTTGTGCAATGAGAGCTCAGATAACAGCATTGTGGGTAATATAGAACAGATGGCTCTCGCTGTAAGAGACCAATGCATAGACCTCTAACCCAGAGGGCCACACAGGGGCACTAAATAAATCACACTGTGCCTCAGTCCAGCCTGGAATCACTTTCCTTACTCACCTTTTCAAAACGAGCGCATCACTTCTTTAGTCTGATATACACTTTCAGTCCTTTATTATCAGAGATTATCTAATCAGACCCTGACATAGCATGAACTGGTGGCAAAGAAATTCTATCAATATTTATCACACAGACCCCTTAATTACAATCTCAAAAACACAAAACAATTAATCATACTACAATGATAGCCTCTGACTGAATGCTCTTTTAAAAGAAAAATAAAATAAAAAAACTTCTAGACTAGATGACGGTAAACTATGTCTTGTGTTCTCGGGTGGTGCAGCATGGGGTTTTTACCCCTAAACTAGCAAACCTGACATTTCAGCAAAAAAAGAAAGAAAAAAAAATGCACAGCTCTGTGGAATAAGCTCAGAGAAACGGTTACCATCTGAACCAGCCAGGAAATATGCTTTTCACCATTTTCACATGAAAATTTAGGTAAGTTAAAAAAAAATGTAATTGATGCCTTAAGGTCACAAAGTAGCAAAAAGTTTAGGAAGCTAAGATGTGACAAATTTACTGGCATTTAGTAAAAAACAAAATGGATATTTAATTGCTCTTTTAAAAAGCTCCCTTTAAATTGCCAACAACAAAATACAAAAATGCAGAAAACAAGCACATCACATATCTAGCTTTTTAAGATATGCGCACATTTTTATATTCTTTGGTCATGGTGAATGTGGCCATATCGCTGAAGATAAATGTCATACATAAATAAACAGCTAGCTTTAAATATGATGCATGCCTCATTCATATTCACTGGACATAAAAATAATTGAAGGCTTGACAATAAAAACTATCCGGGGCCATTGTTCGACAGTTTCAAGCAGTGCTACACTGACATTACATTTAACGTTGGGGTTTCTTTTTTGTTTGCTTTTTGTCTCTCAGACCTAAAATGCAAAGGAAATAAATGAACCCCCCCCAAAAAACACCTTGTTAAGAACAGTGTACATCAAAAGCAATAGATGTGCAGATAAGTAATGCCAGTTTCTCAGTCCAGAAATACTTTAGGTGAATTTTAGGGCTTCTTCAACGTAAAAGGAAGAATAAATCTAGTAATTAATGTATTTCATGGTAAATGATCACAGGATGCATTTCATCAAATTTCATAAAAAAAAAAAAAAAAAAAAAAGAGTTTGTATTTTCACAGAACAAAGCTTTAGGTGTTGCCTCATTAGTAACAAAAAAAAAGAACGAAATCATTCTCTATATTCAACCTTTTAAAACTTTTGAAAGAACAGGGATTTCTACATTCCACTTCAACACGCTGCGTGTTATAAATGCAATGAGTGCATAGCATGATGCAATGCAATAAAGTGAACCCACACACCAAGCAGGCAGGGGCAAATCAACGTCTATACAATCAATTCATTCATTGATTGTACTCACGCGATACACTAGATGCTAAGCAAAACAGCATCATTGTTTGGTGTAAATACATTTAACATTTCCAAATTCTCGACAAAACATGCACCAAGGCCTACTAGACTCCTGCTGCCATTGTTATAGCACTACACAGAGAAATAATTGCACCTCTTCAATGATTTGATCCTGCCCTCTAACTGTCCTTCCAGTCCGGTTTTGTAGAGTTTGATACACCTGCCTTTTTGAATACTAGAGAACAACGGATGAGACAGACTTACAGCTAAAGCATCATGTTTGGAGGTAATGTTCAATATCACTGAACTCTGTTGAAATAAAACTAGCAATCAAATCTCTTTTGCTCTGCACTTCATCTGTAAGGATGATGGACCTGATCAAAGTCATCACACAAAAAAAAACAATGTACATTCATACAATAAGGGTGCTTGAAAAACGCAAATGACTTTGACATATGGCACATAACAGTGAGCAGGCATCAGTGACGTTTCTAAAATGCAGCTCAACAGAGGGAGTCCTCTTTAACAGCACTGCACTGATCTCTTCCTGCGATTACGAAAAAGGCATACTTCACATACTAAAGCATTTCCTTTTGTACGCAAGCGTGTGAACCGACTCATTTTCGCTCAATCAAAACTACACCAAATTGAACGCGAGATCTGCGAGCAGCTGGTGCAATGGCTCTTTGTGTGACAGTGCCTGTGCATTTCATCTAATCCATCGCATTATATAAGCCAGCGAGTCCTCTACGCGACGCATCTTTTGTTTTAAACCTCCTAGCTGCGGTGTTCGTGCGAGAAGCCTTAAATTGAAATGAACGCGTTTTGTTCGGTGGATTACAGATTAGCAGCCAATCGATGGATCAGATTACATAAGAAGGGAAAATGACATTTTACAACCTAACTGGCGTTGCTTATATTGTAATTTGCACATGCAACTAACGTTAGCCCAAAACTAAAACGAGTGCACGTGCAGTAGGTTGATTTTTTTTTGTCTGCTCGTTAATTTGGTTAAATCGAGAACTGACATGAATCTAAACGACGCTGGCTTCGACTTCATCCAGATACAAAACCTAATAAAATTAACGTTAGATCATGTCAACCTCCAGTCGCCGACTAGATGTCAGTGCCAATAGTTCGTGCTAAAAATATATATATTTAAAATAAACAATCTCTCAGTTCGTCTGTATCACCCACTCAAAGGTTAGATTTCTCGATTTAGAACAAGATGCAAGCCATTACCTTTACAGCAGACACTGGTTTCTACACAATAGACAGAACAGGGACATTTGATTGATTAAAGAGGATACAGGTCAAGTCCAAGTCGAATCCATCTTCCTGGTATCTATATTTGTTTCGACTGACAAATTCCTTTATGATCGCAGCCATGGCTGTGACAGGAGTCTTTAAGGTTTTTAGTGTGAGTGAGAGTATTGTTGCTTTCGGACGATCGGCCAACCTAATGCTCTGCTCGTTTCGCAGTCTCCCTGCTAGCTAGAAAGGAGTCTGCTGTGGATCTCTCATCAAGGGCCTCGCTCCAAACCACCACAGGCCCGGCTTCCAAAATGCCCTCCTCAGCTCAGACGAGCCCCGGGTGAAAAGATAAGCGACGTCCCACGTCTCCAATTGCAGAATTTCTAGTGCACGACAAGTCTCTGTTCGCACCGTAGCCGCCGTGATTGAACGGAAATGCGGAGAGAGGGTCCTCTCCGTGCGCTTCCACTTCAAGAACGGTTGTCAAAGCCCCGCTCGCGCTCCGTCTAGCCGCTAGCTTCAACGGCTAGCGCGCTAGCTCGTCTACCCATCCTTAAAAAAATAAAAACCATCGAACATTGCAACAATCCGCGATGTCTAGGTTCCAACACATGAAATTAAAGGTGACAGCCTCCACCAAGAAATTAAAAAGTCGATATTTAAACGTCGCGTAGGAGCGGTCTCAGGTCGGGTCCTTTCCTTCACTTCTCCTCTGTTAAACTCTCAAACTTCCATCATGGCTTCCCATTGAAAAAAGGTGACGTTTGACCAGCATATTCATACGCCGTGCCAAATAGTTCCATGAATGCAGTATTTTATGAAAATACCACTTATTTGTCTGTGTTTAGTATGTAGATACAAACATTATTAGATATAAATACTTAACTGTCATGACATTAAATAATAAAACACGTTAATAATTTTATTTTGTAGGTACAGCAAGCGGAAGAATACAGCTAGAGCAAAACGAACTACTTTTTGTTCCACGGTCACGTGTGTACAGAAATGAGGGAAGTTTCCAATATTTTATATCAGATTTCAAGTCAGTATGTAGGCATTACACACCATCATTCTCGTTTTCTTTTTTTATTATTATTATTATTATTTAGTGGTTTTACAAATTATGATTGAAAAGAACAACATGGAATGTATGTTTTTTGAAAAGCCACAGTATATGGAGAAAATATCAGAATGCGCGTAGTTACCCCCCTCACCAATGCATCTACTACCCTGCTGCAATAGAAGGCAGGAAATTGCTGAAATGCTTACGCAAGCAGAAAAGTAAGTTACTGCATAAAGGCACAAGCACACCATTGGTAAAAAAAAAATTGTGATAGAAAATTAATTGCTCCAGCAATTATGCAAATGTACTTTACCATGTATTAATGTTATAGGCGTGTTCTGTAATCTACCATTTGCTCAAATGTGCATTTATCCCCCAAGACCGTCACGGAGGTGGAAGGTTCTAGCGGCGTTTCACATGGCAAATTTTATTCTACAGCGCCATCTGTCAGAATAATCTAGAAAGAAAGTTTATGGGTATTACATTGACACATTCTCCTGTTTTCAAGTACAGCCCCTCCTTTTTAAATCTGTTTGAAGGAAAAGTTTAGTAGCAGTGTATAGATAAAACATAAAAGCAAATAAAACAAAACATTACAATTACAATAAAAATGTATTGAGAAAAACATGTTTAATTCTAATACAGTCATAGGACTATATAAAAATAAATCAACTGAATAAAATGAAATAAAAATAGCTAAAGTTTTATTATTTGGTAATTATTCATTATTCATATGATATTATATATCACTTAATATATCTCATAATATCTTTAACTACACTCACAATATGTGGCAGGATTCTCTGATACTTTATTGGTAAAACAGCATTTTTAAATCATTCTGATCACCTCATGTGGGAAATGCTTATATTATTTAAGAGCAACTTTTCTCAAGTTAGATCATTAAAATACCCATGAAAAATAAATGCCACCTCAGGGTTTTTGTTGTAAGAGTGTGTGTAGTACATTCATAGCATGGGATATCTAATCCTGCTCCTGTATGGCTGCTTTCCTACAGAGTTTTCCCCAAAGTACACTTCAGTTTTGACAACAATGCTTTGAGCATGTGCACAGCCTTTCAAAGTATACTACATTTCACAGCAACACAAGCACTCAACACACATGCACTAAAACCTTCATCACACAGTGACTGCAGAAGTTATAATCATAAGAAATCCTCTTCTACCCCAAGCATTGTTCCTTTGAGGACCATATCAATAGGTTTTTACATCTTGCTAACTCAGAGATGTCTTTATGTAATCACTTTCAAGTGGGATTATACAAGCCTCTTGAATGAGTGTTGCCCAAGACTGGTCCTCAATGGATGTTCAGGCAAATTTCTAGATCTAGTGCTGCAGATTATGGGGTCTCTCCTTACTGTGGAATAGGAGGAGGAGTATTTTGATCATGCCTATGGCCTATATCCTATATGAGTCTGATCCAAGGCCAGAGCTCCCATATCTGGTGGTCCTGGAAATTCCAAGTCGACAGTTTTAAAGTAGCTTACATGGAGATGCCAGATGAACACTGCTTGACTTGACTTGACTTGACTTGAAACAATATTTATCTGTTCAAAAATAATAAACTGAAAACCACAAATAAAAAGTAAATATCTGTTGAAAGTGCTGAAATGTGCAAAAGTATATTGTTAGCACAGACTGTTTAGAGAAATAATAATATTAAATAATATGAGCAATAAAATGTTTTAAAAGCTAAAAAAAGGCATATAGTGTATGAAATTGATATACTAATTGATATAAAATAAAGCAATTGCCCGTCTGTGGTACAGTGTAGGTTAAGTGGCTACAAAAGGCAGTCAGTCAAGATTTTTAGCCCTCTTCTGATAAATTAAATGTAAGATAAGTTGTCATTGGACAGTAAGAAAGACCACACCATCATTGTATGGTACACATTTTTCATCCCAGGCAAAGAGGGATATTAAGATACATATTACACAGTACACATATTTAAATCAGATATATCTTATTATGTGTATCTTTCCATGTTCTGTTATCCTAATCACTGACGAAAGTAGTTAATTTATAAAATTTTTTTATTAACAAAAAGCAACTTATTTAATGTCTGCTGATTTCATTTAAAATTTAATGGTGGAAGTTTAGAGCTCTCAGGATTAACATGAATAAGCACGTCTTAGTTCAGTAATATGAACTCTCCAGTGAAAAGGAAAGCCAACTGTGCTGGTTCTTTATTTAATTATAATGAGAGAGCTGTCTGAGAGCTTAGTGAAACTGAACAGCAGCTGCACAAAACGGCAACTACTGTAGCTAATCAGTAAATTTTCGAGTGTGGAAGAAGTGTCTAAATGGGTAGTTTATGAATTTATTTATTTAGTTTCTTTTATTTTGTAGAGGACTATGAGAAGATGGAACTGAAAAAGATTAGTTCTGACAATATTGTTTGACCGTTTAACCGCAGTGAGGTCATAAGTTTGAGCTTACGCCTTATAGCATTTGGAGCAGTCACCTATTTTACAATAAAGTTGATAGTTGATGCTATTGATCCAACAGGAAAACAGAAAGCTGAGGCACAAAAACAGATATGCAGTTTCATTTCAGCATTATTGCCATTTAGAATTTTAATTGAAAATGCAATTATCACTGAATTTGTGGTATTTTTTCATTGATTAAATGTTTTAGATAACTATAAGATAAGGATGAAAGGATACGTTCATAATGGTTTAGAAATGAGAGATGGGTCGAGCAGTGTTGGTGTCATGCTCAGTAAGGATGACCACACGGAACTTCAATAAAGTGTGTTTTTATTCACAGTCTGAAGGAACATTGACAAGGAGATAATTATGTAGGTAAATATGCACTGAATCAGACTCAGAGGACAGTCAATGGTGTTGCAGTCACATAGACACACTTCAAAAGGTAAGGTAAGGTAAACTTATGTAAGTATAGAGGTAAGGGAATACTCAGTCTTTGCAAAGGCTCCAGATTCCAAACAGGTAAGTAGAAGGCTTGGGCAGACACGCAGGATCATGTGGGGAGAGCGTCCTTTTAAGCATAGTCGGTAAGTGACTCCAGGTGCGCGTGATTAGTATTCTGGTGATTGGGAGCGAGTGACTGTTGCTGATCTTGGATCTGCGAATGGTTGCTGTGAGTGGTCTGTTGTGACTGATGTGGGTTCCAGAGTGCGTGACATTACCCCCTCCTCCAAGAGCGTCTCCTCAAGAGCGCAAGCTACGGGGGGAGTCCAGGATATTTTTTGACGCAAAATGAAAGTCAAGTTCCTTTTCTTAATAAATGTATAGTGATTGCTTTCTGTGCAAAGGTCATAATAATGAGAGCCACCAATAGGCCACAAGATCCTGCTTCAGCAATACTCCCAGTCCCAAGGATGCCCACAAAATTCCACAATTTCAAATTCCACATAAATAAAATTTTCAGTTTTACAATTTAATCATTTTACTATTAATGATCATCTGTTTGTATATTTAGAATGTTAATCAGAGGGAGGACATACTAAAACTGATCTTAAAGAATGATATTATATTAACATATTATTAATTGAATTGACAGGTTATTAAAATGTTATTAGATTTGGAATATTAATGTTCAGTTTTCTGAAGGTGGACTTTGGTGAAATGGCCAAAAAAAAAAAAATCGATGGGTTCTCAGGAAGTGATCTTTTTGAATCTTGGAGGTCATCTTCACATCCTTATATTTGGACTTGTATGTCCAACAGTGCTTGTTGTCATTCAGTGGGCACAAAATGTAAGACTTTGTGTGAATACTTGGTCCCTATATACCATTTAGAGAACATTCTTCAACAGAATGCATAGAGCTGCTAAATTGAAGTAGCTTTGGCGATTTTGTCATTTTTTAAATTATGGACTTTCTGCTATCAGTAATTTGGTAGATTATCTCAAATTAACAGTACGCTCCTAGCCATTTGGTGGCGGTAATACACCTAAACATCTTTACCAACCGCCAATAAACCATAGAAGAAGAAGAAGCAAGAAGAAGAAGAAGAAGAAGAAGACGAAGCCGCAATAGTAGAGTAAAAAGATGAATTAAATTTGCTAAGAACGCTGATCGCTGGACGTCAGTGAATCGTCAGATTAAAAGGAAGCTTCTTTTTTACAACTGTATTTCCAATACACAGTAATAAAGACGGTTCAGGTATGTGATCTATTTTTCACAGGAAGGTCACAGGAAAGCTTCAATAACTCTTTAGTAAAAATTACGTTAATGAAAATGAAAATGAAACTAAATTGCCTGACTCATAACTATAATAAAAACGAATTGACAAAGTTGCAAAAGGTGTTACTGTTTAATTATGAGGAGTAATATTATTAATAACTATACATTGTCTCAATACCCACACTTGACACTTGAGCACTTCTCTACTTACATGACGTATTTCCTGTATTTGGACCAAGTGTTCGAGATTTTATTGTTTTATTTTTCCAGGCACATGTAAGAAGATGGTACTCAAAGAGATTCCAACAGACAATATCACTCGCCCTTTGGGCCGGAACGAGGTCATAGGTTTACTCTTTCGCCTCACAATATTTGGTGCCGTCACATATTTCACAATAAAGTGGATGGTGGATGCTATTGATCCAACACGAAAACAGAAAGTTGAGGCACAAAAGCAGGTATGCCTTTTCATTTCAGTAGTTTACAGGATACTGTTGCTTTTTAATTGTTTACTTCCAGGGTTGGGAGGATTACTGTTAAAATGCGTTCTGTTACAGTTATAATTTACAGTAAACAGAACCAGAAACAACTGTATGATGAAGCAGTGCTAAATACAGCGTTATGTCAAAATACTAATTTCTATAATTTTATATGAAACAAATGTAATCCTTATAGTATTAAGTCTTATCCACTTTTCATGTAGACTGAATATTCATTGATATTGTATTTTGGTTCGTCGTTTGCCACAAGTTTGTTTAACATAATACAAGTTAAAAAGTCGTACTCGGTTGTATTTTCCACAAAGCATAGCTTTACCAAAAGCTCAAGTTTAATGTTAAGTTTTATTGCCTCCTCACAGGCAGAGAAACTCATGCGACAGATTGGAGTGCAGAATGTAAAGCTTTCTGAATATGAGATGAGCATTGCAGCTCATCTTGTGGATCCATTGACTATGCAGGTGAGGAATTTTAGTAAGTCTGACTTACCAGTCCTTAATTATCTCTTATCACAGCCTACTGGTACATATTGAGTGCTCATGCAAGTTACACAAATCATTTATGCCTGTTTGCAGATTACATGGCATGACATTGCAGGTCTGGATGAAGTCATAACTGAGTTGAAAGACACCGTTATACTTCCGATCCAGAAGAGACATCTGTTTGAAGGATCCAGGCTTCTTCAGCCACCAAAAGGTAGGCAATAGAATGGAAGTGTTTCCTGAAAGTGTTTATAACTGAACTCCACGCTTTATTCTGAGGTGGTTTGCATGTCGTCATCTCAGGTGTGCTGCTGTATGGGCCTCCAGGCTGTGGGAAAACTCTTATAGCCAAAGCTACTGCCAAAGAGGCTGGATTCCGCTTCATTAACCTGCAACCTTCCACTCTCACTGACAAATGGTATGGAGAATCCCAGAAACTAGCTGCAGCCGTGTTTTCGCTGGCCATCAAGTTACAACCTTCTATTATCTTCATCGATGAGATCGGTAAATACATGTTACAACTAGATTTAGTAGTTATTCAGTTTATGCTTTGCTTTTAAAGCTAAAGCTCTTAAACTTCATTGTACATTTATGGATAACTGGAAATCTGCTTTTGAATCTTAATCGGTTCATTTATAAAGTCACAAAATAAGCAATAAGGTTCTATATTTCTCATTAGGGCTTTTTCGCACCTGAAATGGTTTACAGTGTGCTGTGTTTTCTTGGTTTCATTTCTTTCAGGAAAAAAAGCAGTGCTAACCCCACTTATAAATTACTACTGTAAAAGCAGGGTTATGGAGTGTGACAGTGTGAAAACCTTTGTCCGTTTTAGATTCGTTTTTGAGGAGTCGCTCAAGTTCAGATCATGAGGCCACCGCCATGATGAAGGCTCAGTTCATGAGCTTATGGGACGGACTGGATACTGACTACAACTGCCAGGTACAATTAAGATATATATGTATATTTTAGTAATCCAAGATGCAAATTATTGTGGATTTTTTTATTTTTTTGATATTTTGTGATTTCTGCACAAAGGTCATAATAATGGGAGCCACAAATCGGCCACAAGATCTTGATTCTGCTATACTCCGAAGGATGCCCACGAGATTCCACATCAATCAGCCTGTAAGTTTACTCCTAATGTTTATAAAGTTTACATTTAAAATTCTATTTCACTGTTGAATCTGTAAACTCTGTAGTGTGTTTTATATATGATCATTTGTCGTGTGTGTTTAGAATGTCAAGCAGAGGAAAGACATATTAAAACTGATCCTGGAGAATGAGAATGTAAGTATTTTATTAACTGAACTGTATGGCGATTGAAAGTTGCAAGTGCTGAAAGGATTTTTCATTTTCTGAAGGTGGAGACTGCTGTGGACTTTGGTGAAGTTGCAAAACAGACTGATGGGTTCTCAGGAAGTGACCTCAGAGAGATGTGCCGAGATGCTGCTCTGCTCTGTGTTCGTGAATTTGTGCGCCAAGAAAGGTAAACTCTTAACAAAGTGCTTCAGCCTCAGCACAAAACTTATTTTAAATTTTGGCTGTTGTCACATTCACACAATGTCTAGCATAAACAATTTAAATCTGAATCATTGTGAAACTGATCTGCACCATGTACAAGGTATTAATTCTCTTACATCCCATGACAGTCCAGATGAAGACTTCATCCGCCCAATCAGACAGGAAGACTTGCAGAGGGCAATCGAAAAGATGAGGAAGTCCAAATCTGCAGGAGTGCAAGAGATGTTTATGCATGTACCGCTGGACTAAATGAAATGCTGCCGTAAAAAAATTTTGAACCTAGATTGGGTGTTTTTCTCTTATTTGTGACATATCGTCAAGTTTTGCAAAAGGGGGAACTCAGGATTTATAAAAGGTAAAATGATTTTTTCCCCCCTCTGATCTTTTTTGCACTGTAATTTCCATACAAAGCTTTGCCATTCAATTAATGAGCCTTATTTAACACAAAAAAAACAATGAATTTGAGTAAATTGTGTAAAACCATTCCGAAGTTAATTGTCACTTCAGAATGAAGAATTTACATTAAAATTCATTCTGCTTGTGTTTCAAGAATAAGGCCCATTGTGTTCGTCTTCATAGGTTTGCTTTGGGTTGTGTGGTTTTGTTTGTTCATTAAACGCCTGTGGTTTGTCAAGATAGGCAACTGTAGTTACTATTTCCAGTTATGTGATGCACATTTTATTTTATTTTTTACAATCACCAACAATTCAGCTGATTTGTGAGCACAAAAAAACAGTGTTCATTAACACAATTTTAACTTGGATTAGCTTCACCTGCTTGTTTTTTCCCAGCAAGTGAATGATTTGACTGAGATGCAGATTTATCATTTATAAGCCATTTATAAGATGTTTTGACTTAGGCCCAGAGTAGAGGTTATGTGATGGTATGTTGTATAGATATTTATTGCAAAACCTTAAATATGCTTGCACAGAATATGTGGGGCCAGTGCCAAGCCGTTGCTGTTAGATTTGTGTTTGTCTGTCAGGTTATTTTGAGTGGTTGTTTGGGCGAAGGAGACTTGAAAGTGGAAAGAAAAAAATATTCTTCTGGAGAGAACGGTCTATGGATTGAACAACCATCTTGCCAGCAATACAATTGTACAGTATTTTTCAGTTATTAGATTTCCTAATTCGCAATAGTCTGCTGCTCTTTTCAGTCTGAATATGTTTAGAAGTCCGAATATGTCTGAAATGTTTTGTTTACACTGTAGAAAAATTGGATGACAATGGTTTTGTCTTTATGAAGTTTATTGGAATGACTTGCCCTGTGCACATTACATCAGATATTTTAAGAAATTACAAAATGTAAATCTCACAAGTTTGTACAAAAAAAGTAGAAGGAAGCAAATACATTTCCTGTAAGATAATAAATATGTTAGGTTGGTCCGTTAAGAACTGGTAAGACAATAAATATGCTCTTGTTCCTTTACATTGGGTTCCTCAAGAGTTTCATGTTTATGCATTCAGCACAATTCACATTCATGCGTCGCTCTTTGCAGTAACTCGTTCATTTAGGAATGTAACAATGCCACATTTACATTAAGGCACAAGGAAGTGCACTGCAAGACAATATTGTGTTAATGTCAAATACATTTGAGTGTGGTTATACTCTGCTGCCAGCACTGAAAGAATTTTATAGAATTATTCTGTATCTACATTGACTTCTACACAATATCAACAAGATGTTCTCCACTGGTGGAAATACTGCCAAGACAAACACTTATCATATTCCAAATAAAGCTGTGGTTGAGGTAGGAAATATATTGGTCCTATTACTGTCAGGCATACTTCAATTTGCTTGATCCAACTTTGAGTCTAAAACGCCACTAAAACAGCAGCAGCTGTTTATACACTGTGATCTCAGGGGACAAAACATACTGCATTTAAAAGTAATTTGCAGGGCATAAATATAGATAGCATTTATCTAAAAATGTATAGTAGATCTGAGTAATAAAGATTTTATATATATTTTACTACAATGTAGGACTGTAGTATGTAATGCATTTTTCTAGAAACCTATTTCTATCAGTTCTAAGGAAATAGATTATATAGAGCTTAACTGTATGTCTGCATATACAGTCCAGAGCCTCATGTTCACTGGTCCTTCTGTAGAGAACTGTAGTATTCAGCTAGGACTTTCCATGCTTTTAGGGCCATGAAACCATCAGGGGGGTTCTCCCCACTGCGGGCAAGGCTCCGCATTTTGGTCCCAGAGATAAACTCAAATTCAGCATGTCTAAAAAACAAAAAAAGCAGTTGACTTTAGCTTAAGATTCAACAAGTCCCTGGTGAAGCCGCTGTGAAGGGTAAACAATTCTTGTAAAAAGTGGTAAAATATTATATATACAAATTTATGTAAAGTAGTAGATTTCAATTATGTATTAAAACCTTAAAATAAATAAAACAGTAGACCGAGATGTATGTTTTAGGTGTTATTTCACACTAAAACATGTTATTTAAAGCTAAATGTGACACTCATAGTGGGTTTTGTGACAGTTTATATTTACTGATCTACATACATATATATGTGTGGGTATGTATATGTAAATATGAACACATGCACACACATACACACACAATATACACTATTTATTTATATCTATATATATAGAGAGAGAGTTTAAGTACAGTCCTGAGGGCTGAAATGAAACATTTACATACCTTTCCTTGTCATAGAAGTCCATGGCCTTCTTAACTTTGTTGTATGCAGCAACTCTGAAGGGAATAATCTCTAGAGAGGTGAGGCCTGGTGCCATAGTCAGCACTTTTGCACCGTGTGTGGGCTCATACAGGTCCTTCTTTGTCTCTGGATGGGGCATACCTGCTGGATCTCGTCCTACAATGTAAAAGTTGGCACCAGCGATCATCCTAGCTCGACAATGCCACTGTACCTATAGGGACATAATTTTTGTGCAGTTGAGAATTGGTTCAACTTAAATATTTGTAATAAAAAAGGTCTAAAATGACTGCAGGTCAGGAACAGTTTTGTGTTTATGAGACTACCTCCTTTTTTTTCTTAAGAATAATAAAAGTCTGACCTCTGTAGGCCCAGCATACATCATGGGTGAGGGGAAAATGGCCACAATGGTGTTTTCAGGATCCAGCACTCCTTCGTCCAGAACAGCAGCATGCTGTTTCATGCGCCAGTCAAGTGGGACATCATCCTCTTTGGTCCAGCCACCCAGAGGATGCAGCAGCAGCACAGGCTTTTTGTAGCCTCGCTCCAACAGACGACGCTTCGTGTCCTGCATCAGGAGCGCATGGCCGTTATGCACAGGATTACGCAACTGGAATGCAAAAATGGCATCTGCAAGGGAAAGGCAATTGCAGAAGGTTTTTGTCTAGCAGAAACATATAGGAAAGACCTTGTATTAGGTAGGGGTTGTGTTATATTCACTACAGCATCATTATAGTGTGATCCATCACAATAAGATTTATCTTAGGTCACAGTTTCATTTTTACCTGCTCTCATTTCTTTAAATTTCTGTCTAAGCTCCCGAGGAGTGAGACGGTACTGGTCAAGACCATCATTCCACCTAATTCTCTCCAACACTTCCAGGTCTCCACCAGCCAGCCAGTCACCACTCTCCATTACCATCTGTACGAAGCATAAAAGGTGGAATTTCATTGGCTGGTTGTATTACGAAATATAACATATAACTGTCATAAAAAGCAATGACACAGAGATGCGTCTTCTCACCTTGATGTATGGATGTTGGGGACATGTTGTCCCCCACTGCCTGGCACATCTCTCTTCTTTACGATGCTCATAAAACTCAGGGTTACGCATGATTGCCACCTTTTGACCTTTAAACTCAAGGGCAAAAGCAGCGCCACCATCAAGCCTCTCCTTGTCATCTTTGGATACAGGCAGCACAATGGGAACAGACATGTTGATGATTCCACCTAAACATAAAATATTACCAGTTATTAATTACTTTTTTATTATCAGCATTAATATTATTTCAAGTTTGATGTTATTACATTTACTAAATCTGCCAATTAAATACATTATTGATAATAATATAACTGATTATTACTATGCTATTATTAATTAATATTTAATTTTATATCCACTTGTTCAAAGATTTGGAGTTGGTAATTTTTTCAAAGCAGTCCCTTCTGTTCACCAAGACTGCATTTATTTGATTTAAAAAATATATATAATATTGCACAATATTATAACATTTCAAATATAAATTATGAATAGGGGTAAAACTTGATTTTCAGCAGTCATTAGTGTCACATGATCCTTCAGAAATAATTTTATGCTGATTTAGTGCGTAAGAAATATTTCTTATTATTATCATTGTTGAAAAAAGTTTGTCTAATTAATATTTTCATCATCAGGATTCTTTGATGAATAGAAAGCTCAAAAGAATTTAAAAGTATTTATTTCTATTTGGGGAAAAAACCTTTTGAATGGTAGTGAGTTATTGCTAAAGCTCAGAGTATACATTATTTATCCAAAACTAAAAAAAAAGTAAGAAATAAAATTTGAGAAATGTCTAGTATCAAACCTCACTATTTTTCTAAAAATGTTGTTAGCTATAATTAAATTACATGGAAACACTAGTTATAAACTCTATATTAGTGGGCCAACAGTTTAGAAATGTCTTAACCATCAAGCAAAGTTCCAAAGTGCAAGACTTGCAGGAATTCCCTCTCCCTCATGAATCCCCTCAGAGGAGTCGCCCAGCCCTCAGACAGAACCTGTATCCATTGCAAATCCAACTACAGGACCAGAGAGAAACACACAAACAGAACTTTAATTAATTTCATGACAAGACCAACCATTTATGACCAAGTTTGCCATAAAGTACCAAAATAGCACATGGCTGTGTTGTACAGAGGATAACATAACTGAAATGCAAAATATAGCATCTGCAGGGAAAAGACACAATTGCAGAGGGTTCTGTGACAAGTACAAGCCATGAACTTCTGTAAAAAAAAAAAAACTTTAAGTTTAGAAATTTTTAATTTCTGTTAAATTTGGTACCACATTATAGAGTATTCCATCATTATAAATTCGCCATAAAATAACAACTATGACCTAACTAAAGTTCATTTTTTTCTAAAGTAGTGCTTTTAGTTGCTTTTGCAGAACTGAATTATGCAGTAGATTTCCATTTCCAATGACAAGGTTACAGTAAAAAGCTTTCTGTTAACTGAACTGTGATGACATGCCTGTGGTGTAACACGCAGGGCGGTTGATTCACACAACAAGGTATGTGTGTGTTCGTGAAGGCTTGCATTACCTCTGTGATGGTTAAAGTGGGGAGTATATTGGCATCACTCAACAGCAGGTCCAGCTTGTTTTCAGGAACAAAGAGCTCATTCACTTCTTCTGTCACCCCAGTGGGCACAATATCCTGTGATAACGAATCATCTGGTCAGTGATGTTTCAACATTTCCCAACTGAAAACTCACTGTCTGTGTGCTTGCATAAAGAAAGGGACAACTGGCAAAACACAAGCAACCATTTGATAACCAGAAATGAAAGAATGACCCACCTGTTCCTTCAAGAGATCCACTAGCTGCTGAATGCAGTCATTGACAGTAAGCTCACCAGTCTTCAACACAAGCTCAGGGGCTTCAGGTTTCTCATAATCAGAGTCTATTCCCGTAAAACCTACATATTGAGAAAAATATATAACGTTTTCTTGATGCATTAATGGAAATTACATTATTGGAAAATAGCTGCTCTGCATTCTTACAGGGAGAGTTAACCCAGAAATGAAAATTATGTTATTAATTACTCACTCTCTTGCCATTCCAAACCTGCAAGACTTTCACAAATTAATATATTTTTGATGGAATCCAAACCTGCATAGACATCAATGCAACTTATACCTCCAAGGCCCAAAAGGTAGTAGGGTTGTCATTAAAATAGACCAGGTAACATTGGTGGTTCAACCGTAATGTTATGAAGCTACAAGAATTCCTTTTTGCATGCAAAGAAAACAAAAATTCTTAACAATTTTGTTATTTTTGTCTTCTTTGCACATAAGTTCTCATATATCCATAACATTATGGTTGAACCATTGCATTGCTCTCTATATAGGGTCAGAAATTTTTTTTTTAACACAAATATCTTAATTTGTGTTCCAAAGATGAATGAATTTCTTACAGGTTTAGAATGAGATAAAGGTAAGTTATAACAGTACTTACTTTTTTTAAAGGGTGAACTATCCCTTTAAATACAAAATAAGTCAAGTGTGTGATGTTAACTATTTTCTTCTATTTAAATTTTAAATATGCTTCTGTCCAAGCAATGAACTTATAGATTTGTTTTCCTAAATACCTTTAATCTCTCCAGCACGGGCTCTTTTATAAAGTCCTTTGACATCTCTGCTCTCGCACAACTCCAGAGGGGCATTTACAAACACCTCAAAGAACGGCAGACCCGCGCTCTCATGGATCTTCCTGGCATCGTTTCGATCCTGTTGTAAGCACATGTAAAATCATCCTCTTATCCATCTGAGTTAGGAATTGTTGGGAACCTTAATGTAATAAAGGAACCTCTGATGTCATTAAATATTACCCCACCTTTGTAAATGGAGAAATGAAACTGGTGATGCAAACCAGTCCGGCATCAGCAAACAATCTGGCCACCTCAGCAATGCGTCGGATGTTCTCTTCTCTGTCTGTGGCTGTGAAGCCCAAGTTCTTATTCAGGCCATGTCGAATATTGTCACCATCGAGCGAGTAGCAAGGAATGGCATGAGACACTAGATATTCCTCAAGAGCAAATCCAATTGTAGTTTTTCCAGCACCAGACAGCCCTGTAGACAAAAAGAAAAAAGATGTCATATTTTAAGTAAATGGTGACTGTCTGACATCTGCCAAACATCTCCTCCTCTATTCCACAGAAGAAAGGAAGTCATTCAGGTCCGAACATGAGGGTGAATAATTTATAGCTGAATTTTCATTTAGTAGTGAACTATCCTTAATAAACTGTTTGATCCTATTTTCTAGTTTTACAGGAGAAATTCCTACCTGTCAGCCAGACAGTGCATCCGCGAAATCCACCTCTGGTGCCAACCACCTGCCCACGCTTGCTTCTGCTCACATGGTGAGCCTGGTACACAACATTGGTTGCTCTGTGCAGATCCTACAGGCAAAACAAAAAGTAGATATGTATGTGATTTGAAAAGTAAGCATGAGAACAATCTGCAAGTCACTGCATCATTTTCATCCTTACCGATATTGATTTAAGATAAGTAAATTATGACAGAATGTTAATATAGGGGTGAACTGTCCATTTCAATTTAACTTTGAGAAAATGTAACATTAACATCGCAGAGCCACATCTCACTGAAGAGCAGAATTACATCATACAAAAGAGTACAAATACACATTTTTCTTCTGAACAGTTTCATTCACACAGTAGTGTTCTTGTGTATTATATTCTCGTGTATCTGACTTGGTCATCAGGACCTGAGGAGGGAGCGGCTTCGGGAAGAGAACTGAAAGAACAAACAAGGCCATTCATGCAGGCCCATGGAGAGGTGTCCAGCTGGACCAGAGCCATCTCTCTCTCTCTCTCTGCACCAAGGCTCTTTGGACACACAAGAAATCCCAGCTTGATGCAAGTAACCCTGGGGTATGTTAATTCCCACTGGTACACAGTATCTCTTTGACTAAAGATATGCAAAATATATTTATATGGAACTGAGTTACAAATGACATTAATCTTACATGGGAGTTTTGTGTGGTTATATTTCAGATCACAAGAATGCTATCTGTGAAGCATGGTGCCATGTAAAAAAAATATGGTGTGAGTTTTATTTTTACAAGACAAAACCTCTAAAGACAACATCAAAAAAGAAAAAGTTAAGGTGATGAAAAGGATAAACCTGAATGATAACATCCTGCCACATCAGCACAGATTTACATTTTAAATAGCCGTTCCGCTGAAAACAAACATTTGTGTTATTTTAAGGGGCTGCCACTCCACATTTTTTTCCAGTAGTTCCGTAAGTTACACGGATGATTAACTCGAGCAACTTTGTGTAAATGTCCTTCAAAATAAACGTTTTTTTAATAAATACATGCTCTAAAACAGTCATTCGTACGCATAAAAAGAGCTTTACTGTGTAAACAAAAGAGAGTCTGTTGACATTTCGTAGTTCCTTTCGATGCAACTTTTAAAAGTTCAGCGAGAAAGAAACAAAAGCAAGAAAAAGAGCCGGACGGACATCTGAAAACGTACCGTTCTTTGCTTTTTCATCCCAGACATGATGTAACAAGCGAACACGCGAAGAGGCTTTCTAACGACGAGACCCTTGAGAGACTAACACTGAGTAAAAGTAAAGTAAAGTTGTGGAAGTCAGGATATATTGGACACGTAGCACTCAGCACTCTTCCTGAAATCCTCCCACCATCAGATCAGCGTGCGCTGCTCACGTCACAATCACGACTGCAAAGCGACTGATTCTCACTTACTACTCTCAGCTTATCTCTTACAACACCAAAACGGAAATGCTAAAATATTTAATTTATAAAAATTAATATTTAATTATCATAGCTGCAGTCTCTTTTTATCTTTATACAACAGCAGTTGACAACCCGTTTTTGTAAAACCCCCACCGAGAATCCCAGCCACTAAACAGTATTATCAATCCCTCTGGAAATACTTCATAGATTCTCAAGATATTTTGCATCAGTGTTTACAAATTGCATTATCAGCAAAAAAAAAATTATATGAAAATTACAATTGATATGAACAGCGGTTTAGTGATTGTGGAAAAAAATGCATATACTTAAACTTTTATGTACTTTTT
This sequence comes from Enteromius thamalakanensis, assembly GCA_032357475.1. Classification (NCBI taxonomy): domain Eukaryota; kingdom Metazoa; phylum Chordata; class Actinopteri; order Cypriniformes; family Cyprinidae; genus Enteromius; species Enteromius thamalakanensis. Next base: position 4,586,628 of record JAUCMT010000021.1, read on the forward strand.
ATACACCTTATTGTTAAACAAAGCAAGTGCAAAAATATGAATGTTTGAATAAATATTTTATTACATTTTGCTCCTGAAAAAAAATCATTGGCTTTGTTGTTGTATCAATTGTGTCCCAGTCAACACATAACAAAAGGTTTGATCAAGATTAAAACCATGATTTCTTTTTTTTTTTTTTTTTTTACCACCCATTTTCAAGATTGGGTTCAGTCCAAAGTAGTCTTAGACTGATATGAAAACCTACCCAGTAAAATGGAAAATTTGTGATTTTTCTCTCAAGTTGCTTTCATTATACAAAATATAATTACAAAAGATTTGGTACTGTATAACCATAATTCTCTTTGGCAAATAAAACAAGAACAAACATAAATCATTCTTAAAGCACAAATGTCACCACCCTCTGGCAATTTAAGTAATCATTAAAATAAATAAAGCAACATATTAAACCTTCAACCACAACATGAAGAAAAAAACAGAATCAAAAATACAACATAAATATGCAGTCAATCCAAGTGTACAGTAATTGATTCTTGCAATCCAGCCCAGTCGCACGTTTTTTTTTCGTGGTACTAACACGATTCTTACTCGACTTTCGTGAATCCAGCACAAAAAGATGCATCCATTTGAATCGTAGATTTACGTTCGTGCTTGAGTTACGAAAATCATGAAATATTCGTGTCCCTGACACGAATAAATAGATTTTGTGCTAATTTCGTGATATTGTCTGACCACAACGTGCGACTGGGTTGCAGCAATCTACTATTTAATAACCTAACTCAAAGTTCAGTGTTCCTGAGGTTTGGCTGAGGCACATTACATTCTTTATTAAACTCACAGCCATTAAGGAGCTTTGAGTAATGTTTTCTGACCGTTTCATAAAGTGGAGCCGAATGGCTGATGTTGGGAAAGCTTATTAGCTTCTCATTGAGAAACAACTGTATTCTGAGTCCATCACTGCATTCATACAGCACAAAGACTAAGTTTGCAGCATAAGGTACAATCTGACTGGAGCGGAACTTGCGGTTGTGCTGCAATGAAAAATTCTCTGCAGTTAAAGGTTTTTTATCCTTAAAGAAAGACATCAGAGAGAGTAGAGGCAGTAGGGTTTCACCATGTCCAACCTGGATGGTGGCCGTCTTTTTTACCTTTCCAAGTCTGTTAAATTACAGGAGATAGTAAAAACACAAATTAACACAAATATCCGTAAGTACTATGGAGTGTTTTAAGTGGACAAATACACCACAAATAGGATGGGAACCAGTCCATATCTCAATCTCCTAACCTGTAGTCATTAGAAGACTTATCAAGACGCTTGAAAATATCATGAAAGAGAGGACAGCTTGATTTACGATTGATGTCATGTCCATATCCCCTCTTCCAGTACTGTTTCAGGTCATTTTTGTACTCCAGGACCTAAAAAGAAGCCAAAAACATGTTACTGGAAAAAAGATCATACATCAGAAACTGATGGCTCAATAGATTTTTGTATGAGCTCAATTCAAATCTTAAATTCAGAGTATTACCTAAACTGCTATTATTTTTATTTTTTTGTTTTTTTTTAAGTTGTCATCACTGCTGGCAAGATGTAATAAATGTGGAGTAAAAACATTTGTGTGCAATAGAGATGACATTTAAAATTAGTATTTTAATCTTAATACCACTTATTCGATCCACTAAACATATTAGTGTTTAATTTCCAACCAGACATACGTACTTGAGCATCAGACTCATCCAGCATTTCACACCAAGGAGAGTTTTCTGATTTGATGGCAAACTCATAGGAACACAAAAAGAAAGCTGCCTCTGCCATTTCTAGCAAACACATTTAAAAATCAAGATTTTAATTGGCAATTTTACATTTAGCAACTACACCGGAACAACAGGACAAAAAATACCTGGGGTGAATTTATTGTATGGAATTTGAAGGCGACTGGATATTTTCCTCCGTACTTCATCCATTTCTGCTGAAGATTTAAAGCGTTCTACCTCCTTCAAAGCGGTTTTGTTTTTCTCAACACTTTCAACAAATCTCTCACAATGGTCAAAGAATCTCATGAGTGAATCATCCACATAGTGTTTGTAATCCAAATCTATAAAATAGTAAACAATTTTGTTACTTTAACAACAGTTACCAAGGGCCATTCAGCCATAAAGGTTACTGGCTTACAGATAAACCACACCTGAGGCAAAGCTGTTTAAACAGTCCACAAAGATAACAATAAGCACTTTATGGCAAAGAAATGTGTTTTAATGTCTTTATACACCGGCCCAAAAGTGCTACAACTTTAATTTAAATCAGAAAATTATGAGAAGATGTGGTTTTATTTAAATATAAAGAAAAATAAGCAATGTGAAGTAGGTTGTATTAAGAAATATTCAGGATTTTGCTGGAATTCATCATTTATTGGTCATTAAGTCATGTCAATCTAAACTTGAAACATAAAAAGGATACTGTGAGACATATCCCACTGATTTTCTGTCCATACAACGGAAGTCAGTGCTCACTAAAACTGTATGGTTACTATATCTTCTAAAGTCATACAGGTCATGTCTTGAGGGTGAGAATAATTTTTATTTCTGGATGAACTCTCTTTAAGATGTTTAAGAGACCAAAAAGATCCAAGCCTACCCTGAACATCCCAGAGTCGGTGAAGACCCTCTTGAAAAGATTTGACACTATCAACACAGCGATGCTTGGAGCTGGTAATGAACTCAATGCGGTTGGCACGGAGATGATCCTTAGAAATCAAAGAAGGGAACGACTTGGCCAGTCTCATGGCCAAATGCCGGTGGTCATCGCGCCCTTTCTCCACCAGTCTTCCGTCCATGTCTTCGGTGTACCACATCTTCCATGTCTTAATGTCATTTAGCCATGAGGCTGAACCCGACGCGTGAGACACGACCAGATCAAACAATCGCGCGATCTTTTTCACATTTTTGGTGGTTGGATAGCGCGTTCCGTGACGTATAACCGACACTATATGAATGGGACGGCAATCTGGAGAGGGGGGTGCTACCAGTGATTTGTTTACAAACAAAATGTCATCTAAAAGATGTGGGTTCACTTCCTCGTATCTGCCTTTTGTCCCAAAGTGATGCGCTATCGCCGGTATCGTTGGCCTGGCAAGTTTAGAGAATGACAAACCAACCATGACGCTCAAAGAAGTGATAAGAAAGTTCGCGAGGAAGTAAGTTGTTTTCATTTCTGGATACCTGTTTCACTTCATACACCCGTAGCTTCACCTGTACATTCATTAAATCAGGGTTGCCAGGTCTGCGTAACCTAACCAGACCAGTAGTTTCTCAAAAAGGCATCATCACGGCCAAAACTAGCACCGTCGCGTTCCGAGGTAAAACAGCGGACTTGGCAACCCTGCATTCAATGCCAAATCTGCGAAGCCAGCCTCAAAATCGAGATACAAAACCTTCCGGGTTAAAACACAGCTGTAATATATTACTGCTTTATATGGTTTACACGTATTTGTAAGAGAACACATTGTACGTGGGATATATTTGAAAAGTTAATTATGTTCATAGTAACAAAAGAGAGAACGATGTGAAGTTTATTCATCTCAGAGACGCATTAAACACCCTCGCATTAGCGTAAACTATCTTTTTGTAATTTGATGCAAAGGTAATATTATACAAAGAATGGTGTTATAAATGTTCACATATTTTAAAAAAAATACAAATAAGAAAACTTATTTAAGGATTTACGATGGTTAAACCGTTAAACGCGTCATCACAGTTACTGGCACTGCGCATGCGTCAGTAATGCGAAACGTGATCTGTGTGAATTGGCCCCAGAAGCTTTGGATTGTGCTGATAAACTGATAAACTTTAATGAAAGGAAAAAATATAAATAATATATAAATGAGATATAAAATTCTAACTTTTATCCTTTATATTATTCTAACTTTAGAATTCACAATTATTATTTAAGATTATATATCTTACAATTCTGAGAAAACAAAAAGTAAAAATTACAAGTTTATATCTCACAATTCTGACTTTTTCCCCTCATTATATAAATTCGCAATTGTGAGTTATAAAGTACAGTTCAGAGCAGGAAAAATAAAAAAGTTTATATATAATCACAATTCTGACTTCATCTTCCACAATTGTGAGTTTATATATTGCAATTCTGATTTTATTTCTCGCAGGCCTGAGTTTCTATTTGAATTTTGATTTAAAAAAAAAAAAATGTAAAAAAGTCAGAATTGTGAGATGTAAAGTCGACATTGAAAGAAACTTGCTACGGTATGAACCCGTAATTGCGAGGGAAAAAAGGTCAGAATTGTGAGACAATTTTATTCAGTGAAAAAACTATTTGTTGGCCATGTTTGTTAGAAACATAAATTAAAAGAAAGAGAGAGAGAGAGAGAGATCTTAACGCTGATTTGTTAGTCACTTTAATTAAACTACTATATTTATGGTTAATATTGTACATCATTAAAATAGAAGTAAAATAAATGGAATAATATCTAATAATTCTATATAATTCTATATCTGATAATCTGGTCTCTTTATGTGTTGTCTTTGGTAAATATATAAAATAAATTAAGCGGGTTAATTTATGGTTGTACATACCATGTTTTATTAGAACAGAAGGAAAGCTATGAAGACCAAGAAGGAGTACAAACTGTTTGAGGAATTCCTCAGCACTAAGTTGTGGGATATTTAAACAAATTGTGTTCCAGGCATTACTGAAATAATAAAATAAATTAACATCGAAGGGAAGGAAAGAAATAATTAAATATAAGCAGAGAATCTTTTTTTAAAATATTTATTAAAACAAGATAATAATAATAATAATAATAATAATAATAATAATAATACAATTTAAGGAAGAAATTACTTTAGGAAGAAGAAAAATAAGAAAATAATAATAATTATTATTATTGACATTTTCAACATCATTGCAATGTACTGATGCAACATTAGACAGTCATATTACAAACGTGCATACAAATGTTTGCATCAATATTCACTAAATTTATTTTGCCAGTGGAGACAAAATATCATGTCTTTTTGGGGAGAAGGCAGTACAGTCAGAGAATGACTCCTCATTACCATTAAACATTTTAGAAACTCTTGTCTACACTCTTGAAACACCATGTCTACACTGCATGTATCCTTTGTTGCTCATAACAACATTCTACAGTAAGGTGTCAAAATTTGTCCCATTGTCTAAGGTAGATTCGGAGTATGTCAGATATTTTTAACCCCTATGACTGACAGTAATAGGTTCTATGTGTTTTGAAGATGTACATACACCTTGTTAAGGTGTTACTTTATTTTTTATTTTTTTGTAATTTCTGTATTTCTGTGGATTTCTAACATGATGCTAATCCACACTTTAGAAATAATGTGTACTTGAATATGGTTCAGACATTTTTTTTTATTTTCATCAAAGGCAAAATATATTTGCAACTGTGAAATAAATTTTTTTTGTTGTTGTTGTTTTAGCATTCACTGATATTTCAGCTTTGAACTGAGGATTGTCAGCTCCTTCAATAAGTCCCTGTTTGGCCTGATCGATCTCTTGTCTATGATGTGGTCAATGGCATCCTCCAGCAGTATTTTTTGGTGGATCATCAGGTATGCCAAAAAATATGTGGCAGAGCGGCTGACACCATACATGTATATGTGTGTGTTTGTCAGCTCTTACTTTCAGTGTTACTCAGGACCTTGTGGATGAATTCAGAGGCTGGGAATAAGTCGTTGCTGATGTCAAACAGATTGTCATCCTTTAAAAGCACACCGTAGTAACTGATGTCCATTTCTTTATAATATTCCGCCCTTATATCGCTCTTTACTTGCAGGTATTCCTTGTATGCCGCAGTGTTAAGGATATGGCTAATACCCGTCTCCTTTAGTTTGTCTTGGTCCATTGCTGTCTCTCTGCACACAAAGGCCTAGATTAGTATTTTAATAAAGAGGATTTACTAGGTAGAATTATAAAATAGCTCTTACAGTGAGAAAAAATAACTGCATGTAGTGTTTGATTCCTGTTCATACTGTAGCAGTGTTTTGCAGACTTACTCATTTCCAATAAAGACATTGGGCCAGACCTCGGTGGCAGGTGTCCAGTGCACTTTAAATTTGCGCATGCCATGCTCCAGCTGGAAAATGTTTACGAGGGAATAGCTGTGCAGCGCTGACAACTCAGTTTTACCTTGAGTTTCTGCTGTCACTTAAGGCTCTGGACCACTTGGAGCTGAAACATCCAACTGTTGTGCATCAGCCAGATCCAATTTAGGTTCTGGTTTGGGACCTGGGACACACAGTGGCTCTGAATCAGACTGTGCTGGGACTCCGAATGGCTACACTCTATTTTTCAGCCTTTCTTCACAGCCATCCATCTTCTTCCGAAAGAAGATTTTGCCGCTCTTCCTCACTTGAATTATTTCAGATTCAAGAAGAAAATAAATAAAAAGAACATCGCTAACCAAAGGTTATACATGAAATATTATTCTAACTTTTAAGAACACACTAATATTTTGCTTCTAGATATGGGTGACTTTATTTAACATCAACATGCAGATGCATGCATATTGCAAATTTCACCTCTTTGTGTCTCACTATAGTTTATTTCAAATAGTCTGTTGACATTTACCTTTTGGGCCGGTCTTCTCAGTGGTTTCGGAAGAGATAGTATTCATGCCATCCTGATCATTTTCGCAGATGATGCACTTCCCTCTTTTGGGAGGACTCTAATGTAACAGGCCCACTTGGACCAGGGAGAGACAATTGCTCTGCATTAGCTGGATCCACTTCAGGTTCTGCAGAGATCCCAATTGGCTCCAGTCTATTTTTCTGATAGGAGCTTTTAACAGCCTTCCATGTTCTTTGGAAGAATGCACAGATTGTCCTGTACTTCTTCACTTTAGCATCTTCAGATAAAAGAAGAAAAACAAATAATATATGAACACTGATAACTGCAGATTAAACATGAATTATAATTAGTCTAACTTGAAAGAGTGTGCTAATGTTGTGTTGTTTGACATTGGTGACTTTAGAGTTGTTGCTTTATTGTACACGTTAGATATGATGTGTTAATGGGTCATTTAAATCTTTAAATATAATTGAAACAAAAATGTGCATATAAAATATTAGAGAGGGAGAGGGGGAGAGAGAGAGAAAGAGAGAGAGATAACTTATATCGGTCTGTTAACATTCACCTTTTGGGATGGTCTTCTCTGTGGTTGCAGAAGAAATATTAATTCCACCCTGATCATTCTCATTATCTGAGACAGTGCTGCAGATATCAGCCTTCAGCTGCATTTTTTTTTTTTTTTGGATATGATGCCGATGCACTTTGTTCAGTACTGTCCAATCTTGTTGCCAAACTGTATCTGATATTATCAGATGTGCAGTTGTCAAACTCTTTCTGATTCACACTGTGTGTTATTGTGAATTTTAGCAGTAAAATATAGAAATTATATTTTCATACTAACAACAGTTGCCGGTCTTCCCTCATGCACTATCAAACCTCTACAAATGATTCAGAACGCAGCAGCACGACTAGTCTTTAACGAGCCCAAAAGAGCCCATGTCACACCTCTCTTCATCTCCCTGGACTGGCTCCCAATTGAAGCTCACATTAAATTCAAGACACTGATGCTTGCATATGGAACAATCACCGGCTCAGCTCCCGCTTACCGCTTAGTGAGCGACGGCTCATCATACCATCACAAAGAGGTGTTCTTTCCAGAACATTCTCTTACACCGTTCCTGGCTGGTGGAATTATCTTCCCATTGCTATCCGAAATGCCAACCCATCTCTTTCAACATCATAAAAAAGAGAAAAAAAAACTAACCCTACTCTTTCTTTCCCTTTCTAGCCTGCACTTATTTGAAGATTACCTGTTGTACGGTATTATGAGCACTTCCTAAG